>APFE031098032.1:29906-119707 GCA_000404065.3 Pinus taeda
CATTGTTTTAATTTTATGTTTTTATTATTTTTTTGAAATTTTAATGTTTTTCAAGGTCATGATAAAATATTTTACGGCATTATTTCAAAATGTTGAAATTTTATCTTTGAAATTTTTTTATTATCCCAACAACAACACTTTTAGTTTTGAAGGTGTTTTTTGCACAAAATTTACAATTGAAAAAAAAAAGTTATTCGAACATCAACACTTCGTTTTGAGGGTGTTTTTTTTGACAATTTTTGCACAAAAAATTGGTTTTCACCGCCATTTTTAAAACATGTTGAACATTTACCCTAAAAAAAAAAGGTGTTATTCCAACACCAATACTTTTCGTTTTTAGCATTGTTTTTTATGTTTTTACGGGGTTTTTTGGCCAGAGTTCTCGTTTTGAGTTTATAGTTCCCGTTTCAAAGTTTACATTGTTTATCATGGTATTGGTTATGGAAGGAGCCTATTGAAGACTGGGATTGGACGGACCTGAAGGACGGTTCCGCTTGGGGCCAGAAGAGGAAGAATCAGGTGAACTCTTTCCATGTATTTATTATAGTTTTCTACAATAAAGAAACATTGTCTTGTTCCCGATATCAACTTTGTCTATGCATCTGATGTTATTATTATGGTTTATATATGAATGACTATTTCGATGTATAACTAACCATCTATATATATGATATAAAGTTGATTTCAGTATAATGCTTTATCTTTATGCTACTATGTGTATTCGAATTAGCTGATTTGTAGGTTCGAAGATCATTAGGAGTTGCAGAGGGTTTGAACCCTGGCTGGAACTACCCAAACGAAGGACATTCAGGTATGTTCATCTTCGCATAGTTAGCTTGTTTAAGCATGTTGCCCGAGTTGAATACTTTTTTCTTGCTGTAGAATACTCCTGCTCTGCTAGGGTTCTGACCCAAAGCCCTAGGGGATCCTTTCCCTTAACATATATGTTAGTTAACATGATGATTAAGGTTATAGAATTAATATTTTGATGTTATATGTATCAAGCTAAATTGCATTAGCCTATGCAAATGGTTAGGGTTATGACACTTAAGTATTAGTTGACTTATTTATGACATATGTTGTACTAATCTAGACTGACTGTGCAGATGTGATTATTATGTATGAATGATAATTTTTTTATGATTTTATGATGTGAACATGTTAGCTAGTGACTATTATGGATATCATGACCTTATTTATGTTTGATTTGATATGTTGTGAAGTTATATTGTGCTAATCTAGCTTGATTGTGCAGACAATATAGCCTCCCTTGAGATACATTAAGGTATGAGTTTTTTTATGTAGTATACTTGGTGCTTCATTGTTTTATTATTTCGTATATTTGGTGTTTGACTGTTTGGTGTCTATTATGTCGTCTAGTTGATTTATCTGACATGATACGTTTTTTAGTTTGTTGAATGTTTGATTTATTGCATGATATGAGTATGAGTCCATAGGATTGCATGAAGGAATGATCTTGTTTTAAGATGGTTTTACTCACACATATGCATTGAGATAGCTAACATGTACCTAAGTGTAATAGGTGAAAGTTGTAGCATTATGTCTAATGACTACGAGTTGACTATGGATTATGACACGATTGTTAGTCTTGGTAAAGGTTGATTTCAAATTAATAGATATGATTCTTTTGATATTTGGAACATGTGGTTGTCATGTGTGAGTAGTTGCACAGTAATATGCTTGTCATTAGTTTGACAACATAAGGTAACTAGTATGTTTTTATGTTTACTTATGCACTGAAAATTATGTGTTTATGGCAGTATGATGCAGAGTATTGCATGGAAAAAGAGATTTCCATGAAATATTAAAGAAGGCTCAGGTTGATCTTTCACTTGGAGGCACTGGGAACCATGGGGATGGAGTCATGTTGTTTGTTGTTAGTCTTGTTCTTTTGTTTTTTTTGTGATTTTTCTAGATTGGTTTGCGGTTTTGTTTATGTTTGGTGCAAGGCCTTTCCACTTTCTTGTGGTGTCGTGTTGTTATTGGTTTTCATAGCATTATTCTTGTTTATTTCTTGTGCTTTCCTTTTAAGTTTGAATCTTGGGAATTGGTTTTGGATAGAGAGAAGTTAATAAAGCTCAAGGAGAGCTGAATGAAATCCAATAAGTGATGTAAGGCCTGGATGAAGCTTAGTGCATGTATAAGGGAAGATGAAGGGAAGTGTATGAGAACTAGTTGGATTGGTTGGGTCCATTGAGATAAATGGAAGGTGATAGGACAATCATGAGAAAGGTAACAAAAATATAAAATAAATGGATTTGAGGTTTTAGATTCTTTGGCCATGTTGGGAACTATTGTTATCAACATTGTGCATGTTGTGCATGAATAAAAGAAGTTCTCTTAGCCTTGGCCTTATGATATCTAGTAATTATGTTGTGATCATGATTGCTTTATGCTAATGTTTAGAAGAATACATGTATATATGTATGTTGTTGTTTGACAGGGTCATCAGGGATAATGATTTTTTTATGTTTATGTTTATATGTATACATGTATGTATGTATGTCGTTGTCTGATAGGGTCACCAGGGATCATTCTTGTGAAGGAATGATTGCTTATGCAATTGAATGACATGAAGAGGTTCCTTGTTTATAAGGAATCAAGTGGGGAGAGTAGTCATGTAAAATATATGAGGTCAGTATCATGTGGCTATGAATTGATATTGTATGCTTGTATTATGTCTCTGTTTATGCTATGCTAGGTAATGATGAAGGATACATTAGAGGAATTAAAACAATTTGCTTTGCAACATGCTAAGATAAGCATGGCCGGCAGCGAAACATTGGAAGCAAGGTTGCTTGGTAGACACAGTATAGTTTTGGATGTGAAGTGCTATTGTTGTGTATATGTTGTGCATGTTGTATATTCCGGGATTGTACCTATGGTGATGTGTAATGTTGTATATGTAGTATTGTGTACATATGATGTTGTATGCATGTTGTATACATGATGTTGTGTGTATATTACATATGCAGTGTTGGGTACAGATGGTGCTATGTACATGTTGGATATGCAATGTTGTGTGCATATGGTGTTGTACGCATGTTGGATATGCGGTGTTGTATAAATATGGAGCTATTTACATGTTGTATATGCATTTCTATGTACATATGGTGTTGTGTGCATGTTGTACATGTGGTGCTAAATACATAGGGTGTTTTGTGCATGATTGTTTAAGTGGTGATGTGAGCACGTGGTGCCATGCACATGTTGTACATGTGCTATCAAGAACATGTCGTGCATATGGTACTATGTGTGTCTGGCATTGTGTACACGTTGTACACGTGGTGCGGTGTACATATGGCATTGTGTACATGTTGTGGAGGTGGTGTTGTGTACATGTGATGTTGCACACATGTTTCGCATGTGGTGTGGTGTATAGGTGGTACTGTGTACATGTTGTACATATGGTACTGATGCACATGTGGTATTATGTGCATGTCATACATGTTGTGTTGTTGGAAGGCAGTACTATGTTTGTGCATTGTGTAGTTGTGGTATTGTGACATGTGTATTCGTTGTAATATACTCTATGTACATATATTTATTTTGTTGTACATTGGGTTTATTTGTACATATATATTATGTTGTGTCATACACTATGTGTAGGTGTATGTATGTTTTGTGTAGTACACTAGATGTAGGTGTATGTGTGGTATGTTAGGTGTGGGTGCATGTATTGCATGGTGCTGTATGTTGTGTGTGGTTATATGTGTGTGATGAAAACTATGTGTATGTGCACATGGTTGAGGAGAAGGCACTGGGTATTTTTTGGGTGTGGGAACTGATCCAGAGTGCTTGTGAAATAAGGACATAGGTAAAAGATAAGGATTGATAAAAGGATAAGTATTAGTAATTTATTTCAGTTTAATTATGCATGTAATTTATGATTCTGGTCAGTGATGGTTACGTGTGATCTATGATTTTGGTTTATGATGGTTACATTTGATTTATGATTTTAATCTGTGCTAGTTGAGTTTGAGCTAACTGGATGTGTTATGTTTATTCATGATGATTTGGTAAAGAGCTAGTTTGACATGTTGTGACAGGAAGTGAATAGGATTGCAAGTGTACCTTGTTGATGGGCCACCAATGAGGTATGATTTGTATTTATTTCAATTCGTCTTGAATCTAATGGAAATTATGTGCTTGGTATAGGAAATCATGAAATTCCTGGGTTGGGTGGTTGAAACTAATGGCAAACATTAGCAACAACAACAAAAGGAATTGAAATAGGCCGTAGTATGCTAGTAAAGCATTCAGGAGCAGGGACATTGTGGGGCACTGATACCCAATAGTGTCCATTGATTTCCATTAGCATTCTATGACCAATATGATGGTTTTGAGGTAGGTATATGTTGGGTTATTTGACCTTCCGATGCGAGGAAGCCTTGATAAGGGATGGATCTCTCGGGATAGGGGATGCCAAGGAACTTGGAAGGTGAGTTACTACACAGAATGAGTGATTAGATTTCTTGAGGGACTATGTAGCAGAGAAGGGAAGGCGAGGGATGGATTTGTTTTCTTCATTAGCATTGCTAAATGGAATTTGATGCACACTGGGAGTGTTCCTTGGAACAATGAGCCGGTAATTGTTCACTGAGAGGACAAGTGGCGCCAGATTATTACGCTGCACATTGGATGCAGATTTAACCTTGCAGTGGATTTTGTAATTCTTGGGAAGGAGATGAATCATGTATTAATTTGCTGGTGGAAGTGTGAGCCTCTGGATTCCCTTGTTGTGGATTCAGGCATCATATCCTTTATTTGTTGATTGAGAAAATGTGTATGTATGTATATGTGGTTATTATTGTAAATACCGTAATGAGTTGTGTTATAAAGCTCCAATAAATGGTATTATTGTCATGTTTCAGAAGTGGTGATTGTAAATACTGCAATGATCTATGTTATAAAGCTCCATGGGAAGTATGTTTTGTTTTCAACAATCTTGTTGGTTATAGATGTCATTGAACGCCAAGGCTGTTGTCCCCACAAGGGGAAGGGTTCTATAACTACCCTGGTTAAAAAACATGTAAAAATATATAATACCAAGTCCATGGGACATGTATTTGAAGATGAATTTTGGGCAAATATATCCTAGTGGGAATCATTAGATGTGTTTATGGCTAAAGAAAAATTGACAAAGGTAAAGGAAAAGGAATTAAAATGACAAAAGGGTATTTTTGGCACATTTATTTATGAAAATAAAGGAAAATAGGAGAAAAGGAAGGTGAAAGGTCACAGGTTGCATGTGAGGAGGAAAATGAAGGAAAATAATGGAAAATGAAGAAAATAGAGGCGTAATTGATAAAAGGGCTTATGAGGATCAATTGGCAAGCTTTTTCTTAGCTTTGGAGGAAGGAAGGAAAAAGCAAGCAAAGGAAGGGAAAGAAAAAGGAAGGAAAGCAAATATCAAGCAAGGAAGTGTAGGATCAAGTAGCTTCAGCAGGAATACATTTAGGTAACATATTGCATGTGTGATTTCTTAGTTGGTTTTGAAATGCATGGATTTGCATGTTGGTGTATGGTTCTCTTACTGTCAGTAGCATGGTTTTGTCAAGTTATGATAGTGGTTTTTGGCCTAGCCTTGACTTTTTCTAGATAGCCATCGTGCGATGGGATTTTTTTCTTGGTTTTGAGATTTGGAATTTTCGAATGGATTTGGAATCCGAGACAGAGGTGGTATCAGGAAAATCCCAAAGGCCTAGGAATCCCTTGACCAATTTTGGCGAGATACACAGTAAAGCTTAAGGGTGGAGTCTCATTTTAGGGCCTAGCAATCCAATGTGGATTGCAATAAATCTTGAGAGACAAGGAGATGGAAAATTCCTCAAGGATAGTGATGGAGTCTCGAGGCATTCCTAGCCTGGTTTGGATTTGTGATCTCGATGACAGTTTTAGTGAGATCACGATTTGGTGAGGGTGGAGGTGGTTTAACCTCTAGACTCTCTTGGTTTTTTTTGGATTTTTTTATCCATGAGATCCCACATTCATTCTTGGAATATGGCATGGGGGTGACTGAATGAAATGAAGTTTGGTTCAGCCATGTCTATGGTCGGGTGGTACGTGGAACTCTTGAACCTGGTCAGATTTGCCTAGGTTTAATAAAAGATAAGTTCTCTTGCTTTTGTACTTGTTAATATGTAGCTTTAATGGTTGTTATCTCATTGCTATTTTCATCATTTAATGCTAGTTATAAGCATGGTTATATGACTGGTTATTGCCATGGTTATTTCATGTATTTACTTGTAACTAAAAGGATAATGGAAGCAAGACCTAATTGATGTTAAACAAATTAAGGGAAGAGGGTGGGGATCCTTGTTTTCAAGTCTCATATGTGTCATCAGTCATTTATGCTCTGTCTTGTATTCATTTCTTGTATATTTCATTGATTCCAAGTGTTTGACAGAATGTCATTCTTATTTGGGGATGATCAAGACTAGTCCTGGAGTTAGTTTTTGATTTGTAAGACTTGTTATTATGTAAATCATGGATTCTGAAAGTGTCATTGAGTTTCGGGCAATGACCTTGGCTTTTGGGCCTTAAAATGTGGCTCAAATCCCGGGGACAGAGGCACAACACTAAGTAAGAAAGTCCCTAGATGCTAGCATACCGTGCTGTGGGAGGATCCAAAGCCTTCTGGATGTAGGCATGCCCATATCATGGGATTGTCCAAGGGTTAATTGCTCTAAAAACTCAGTGGGACTCAGTGGTTGGTTACCTGAGAGGTTGGGATGGTTCCTGAGGGACTTGTTGCTTATGTGGAAGGTCTATATGGCGTGTTTCATTGGTTCCACTTCCTTAAGGTGATTTAGGAGGTCGAGTCATATCATAGTAACTTCTCATCACATGTTTACCCCAGTTAGATGATTACTTGGGTAGATGTGGGAGGAGATAGTTACAGGTATCTCCAATAATCCTGTGATGCATTCAAAAACAAAACTCATTATGATCAAGTACCATTTTGTTAGAGAACAGGTTGCTGAGAAAAACATCAAAGTTGAATACATAGGGATGAAAGAAAAAATCACTGACATTTTTACCAAACCTTTACCACATGAGCCATTTGAGTATCTACCCAAAAATCTTGGGATTCTCCCACATTCCCATTAGACTATTCTTTTATTCATTCAAGTTGAAAGGGTGAGTTAAGGCAAGTTACAGGTCGACAGGAGAGGCAACTTTTTAGGGGGAGTTACCCTTTGTCATTGATATCAAAGGGGGAGAGAAAGAGCTGGGCAGGTTAGAAGCATGATGTCAGGGGGATTTATAATCATAGGTGGGGTACTTGTGTTTTCACCAATGCCGAAGTGGGATATTGTTGAGAGGTGGTTGTCATTGATGTCAACCCAAGAAGCACCAAGAGTTACCCCAATCTTCCATGGAAAATTTGACATTGAAATTCATGGAATATTGTGTCAAGATCCTTCTAGGTATATTCTCCTTGATGAGTTATTTCCGTTGATATATGGTACACCTTATTCACCAATGATTGTCAATATATGACAAGGATTCTCACTATAATATCACCACATATAAGTTGAATAACTTCAAGATCCAAAGGTAGTAAACCAATCATTGACTTCACACTTGGGTAGGACCATAGGCACTAAGACAAACATTGGTTTGCTTGCTATTTACATCAAACTTAAGGATTTTATTAAGATTTATTAAGGGTATGTCACTAATAAGAAATAATTTAAGTCAATACGTATTAATGTAAATATTAGGAAGAATACTAAAATGATTCACTTATCTTAGAATAAAAAGATACATATTTTAGCTTATTTAACATTCTAAAATCTTATGAATTACTTCTCCAACATACATTAAGAAGCCCCTCCTTAACATCCAATGGTTAAATGATCATGGTTTATTGTTTCAAAAAGAAGACATGTCTCCTACAAATTAGCATCCCTATCTAATGTTCAGTTGAGAACCTTAAGCTATATATTAATAGTCATTTAATGTAGATGGAAGTTATGTAAAGCTGAATGCATATCTCCTCTAAAATTCAAGGACTAGCCTACAAGCATATCAACTAAGATCCTTTTTGGTTGGGGTTCGGATTAGTTGTAGGGCTAAACACCAAGAAATATTCAAGGATTGCAATCTATACGAGTTAGCAAATTTCTTTCCATTATTATAAGGTCTTGGTCTGAAGCTTAAATTACAAGACCAGAAGGAACATATCACCTAAAGGTCTCGCCACATTGAAAATTGCATTATTTCAGGATAGCGAGGGTCTCCAAATTTTGTCACAAGATCTCAGTTTGCAGCTAAGAGACCGGGTCTGCAATTTAAGCTTTTCATCCTCATCAAGGGCCGATCTGCAAATAAAAGTCTCGATCTACCTTTTAAGGACTAGCATTGAGAAGTATGTCTAGAACATTATAACAAGACTACAAGTGAAGTCTCGGACAAGAATACTGGACTAGTAAAGTGTTTCAAACCATTAACTAAACTGTGGTTTGAGAAAAAGACATTATAAAAATATGTATTGGACTTGGTTTCTCTATAACTATAAGATATTAAGAGTTTCAGTAAGTATCATTGTCAAACTTTATGGACTTTTGTACTCTAAGGTCTATATAGTAATTAAGATTGTAATAAGTTGAGGACATTAATAGTTTTTGTGTCAACTTAAGGATTGCATTACAAGTTATGGTTATTAGTTAGGATTGTTTCTAATTATGTTAGGGTTTATATTTAGTATTGTAGAGTTCTGTATGGTGCTTGATTAGAATTTGTAGAAAATTTGTAATCAAAAGTCATAAGAATTCTTGTTTATCTTTCATGGGGTGTTGTTTAGTATAGATGATCCGAATCGGATCCATAAAGATTAATTAACAGAGCCATGGCTGTAACAGGTCGGGACAGACTTCAAATAATTTAAAACAGTGATTAAAAAAAACCTCTAAAACCAGTGGCAATGGCAGCCAGCATGGAACGACGAGGACCTCAGTTAAAGCGCACTGACCGAGGCCCATGGAGACTATGCGGGAGGTGAAATTAGCCCTTGGGAGGCCCGAATCAGGAAACAGAGGCAGTTTTTGATTTGCGATTAGCGCTCGCTGGGCAAAAAACCTCAAAATGGAGAAGCCCCGAGCACTCGGTTGTGTGGGAGCTAGAAAACCGTGGGACAAAAGGCTAAGCGCTAAAGGTGGGACCTAGTCCAAAAACCGGTGGTATTGATCAGGGGCATCCATGGGCAGTAAGCAATTTTGATGAAAAAGGAGCAATTCCACTCAGCGCCTGACACGTGGCAAGTGGAGGAGAGAGAAAACCACCACTCATCGCGCACTAATAGTCGAGCTAGTCAACTGCGTGGGATGAGAGAATGGCGTCAGATCTGGGGGCTCCAGATCCAACGGCTGAGATCGCGCTCGATGGAGAAGATGGATTTAACGAGGGATTAAGTTGTGGTTTAGAATAACTTGAGGTCTGCTTGACTGCCAAGGTGGCGGAAGTCTCATTCCATGATGTAACCAAAGAATTGAACCAACGAAAGGCTGACACATTTTGCAAGAGGACAAGTGGCCACTCCCTGTGAGCCTAATGATGATGCCGGGAGTAGGGAACTTAAAGCGTAGCTGCCAGTAGGAAAATTGACGGAGGTGGAAGAGGAAGCAAACTGCCATGAGCTTGAATGGATTTAAAGCCATGTACAGACCAGACAGAGAAGAGGGAGTCAAGAATCGAAAGACGGAACATCGAAGACAAAAGACAAAGAAGAGAAGAACCAATGAAGCAAAAAGCGGAAAGAAGACAGAAGGGTCGAGCTGACCAAAGGCAATGTCAAGTGCCAGAGAGCTTGAAAGACTCAAACCATCCCTGAGAGGATCTGTCAGACTGGAGAGGTCGAAGAGCTGGTAAGGAAGAGAGTTTGTGTACTCCAGTGGTTTGGGGAATCCAAGAACCACCTTACCAAGCCAATCTATTTCAGGAGACTCATATTGAGCTCCTTCACTGTAATTCTCTACTTCAAGACACAATAGAAGAAGGCCACCACTGAGATATGGACCAAATATTTAGCCCTGGAGGATAAGGTGAACTCCTTATTAATTTCTTGTGTTCTTGTAATTGCTTACTGCGTTTCTTTGTTGTTCTCCATTTTCAAGTGTCTGTGTATTTGCAATTTGATCGATCCGTTGCTTAAATAACATAGACACACACACAGACCAACATATGAGTCTGTAATACCTTTATTTAATAAATCTTTAACTGAGGTCACTCATAGGGTGATTATCAGATCAATAGAAAGAATTGAAGGTATTCATTAGGTTTGTCCTAGTCAATAGTATGTCTAGTATTAGATTGATGGTAATGATTGAACAAGCCAAAAAATTAAGGAAAATAAGAAAGACACAAGCTCACTTCAGATAGACATTGCATGTATTTAATTTGTACATTTATTTGATGTACTTACATGTTTACTGCAGGCAAAGGTAAGTTAGGTAAGTACCATGTATTTGTTTTCTTTTGTGATTGATTTAACCCTTTTGTGCAAGGAAAGGTAAGTTTGGGTTCTTGAATTAGTTTATTTTTGGTATTCTATTGTCATGGTTGTAGGTTCAACATGGTAAGAACGTCATCAAAGAAAAATTGTGAAGATTCAATAAAAGAGTAGCTTGAAAGAATAGACACACTAGCAGCCAAGCTTCAAGATGTCATTACTAAGATATATCATTATTTAAGAAAAGCAACAAGGATATCATCAACAAAGCAATGTCATCAACAAAAGGTCACATCATTACGAGGGTACATCATTATCAAGGTTACCTCAACAAGGAAGCATTGTAGAGTTGTGAATTTCTTTGTATTGAGTCAACGTGGAAGTCATTATAGTGGATTAATTAAGTCAAAGGTCATTTTTTCAAGAATGTTATTGTACATCAATTGAAATAAGTCAAAGTCGTTGAGTTGAAAGAGTCAAGAAGGTCATTGTATATCATTGTAAATTTTTCAATTCATTAAGTTGAAGAAGATTCAAAGGTAATTAAAATAATTGTAAGTGGATTCATTGAATCCACTGGGTCTAAAGAGTCAAGAGTCAAGGAGTCATTGCACATCTTGTAAGTGGATCCATTGAATTCACCGTGTCATGTTTCTGTCTTTTTAGGGTGGTATGGTGGTTCTAGAAAGGTGAATGAAGCCACCTATAGGTTGGGGCCTGTAAAAACTTCAGGGTGGTATGGTGGTTCTAAGGTGAGTTGTGGCTCATTTGGGTGTTAGGGCATCCATTCAGATGACTATTGATAAAACCAATACATTGGGGCGTCCTTCTAGTGGGAGTTGGAGAAGAATTATTTTTCAGTGTTCTAGGAAGTTGTAGCTTTCTTTTTTGTTGGGGCTGAAGATCAAAGAACTTATTAGAAAAAAATTAGGTGGTTTTTGACCCGGAGGGGGTTTTCTACCTAAAAATTGTGTGCCCACTATATTTATCTTTGCATTAAAATTTTGTGCCCACAATATCTATCTTTGCATTATTTTTTACTAGTTTTACTGAATAACTATAATAACTGAAGATTAACTAATGATCTGAAAAATATTAATAAAGTGCTAATTGTAAGAAATACTGATTCACCCACCCCCCCCAGTATTTCCAACAATGGGAAGAATTGCACAGTTTTCATTTTCAAGAGGGACTGGTTGTCTATGCGAACTATGCACTGCACAGTCTCAGTAGCCAAGGATGAAGCTTGAGTCCTAGGACCATGAAATGTGTAGTCCCAGCCTAGGCAAAGACTGAGAGAGACTATGCATTGTGTAGTATCAATGGACAAGGTGATAGACTGACCCCCAGAACTAAAAAGTACACAGTTGGGGCTAGGATGTACTTTGCACTATGCAATTCTAGAGACCAAGATTGTGGATTGAGCCTTAGGATTATGCAATGCCCAAATGGGCAAGGAAAGTGTAAATATGCCCAAGGGAAGTGTGAAAAATAAGTAGATCTAAGAGGTGGTGTGAGATTGAGTGCAGATGTGACTAAGTGCAAATTAATTGTGATAGATCAAGTTCGTAAATGGAATGAATGGGAAGAGAATCAAATCAGTGAGGAGAGTCATCAAAATGGTGATCGTTGATGCAAAAACAAAGAAACCTATGCGACACTTGAGAAATTAAAATGATGGCTTGAAACAACACTTATACAAGCTAAAACAAGTTGAAACACTAGCAATCATGAATATAAACAAGTTAAACAACACTCACACAAGACAAACGATAAAAAGCGACAGAAAAGACGACAAAAGATGATAAAAGAAAAACTCACCTAGAAATATGACGACAAATCTACCAAAGGTTCCTTGATCTCTTTGGGAATGTTAGAGCTTCAATATCGAATGCATAAATGATCTCTAGAGGCACCATTTAACTAGATTTGATCAAAGGAGTTTTATGACGCGCTTGCCTAGAATCAAGGAAATAGTGACACTTGGCGGAATATTCTAAAAAATAGAAATGTGCCACTTTTGAGATAGTAATAACAGATGCCTACTTCATAGGGATTCTATTTTCCCTTTATTTTTATTTCTTTTCTATGGGGGGGGGGGGGGTACTTTCCATGCACAGTGCTTGGAAAAACTACGCAGTTCTAGGGAACTAGGCAACTTTCTGGCTTAGTGTGCACTGCACGGTTTCTGAGCTTAGTGATGGTTACACAGTTTCTACAACTGTTATTGGGGTACCTTCCATGAATGCAAAATTTATTAGCTCAAGGATGACTCCAGTCTAAACTACGCAATTCCAATCATCAAGGCTAACTTCCTTCAAGAATTTCATAATTTATGGAGGCAAGCCCAGAACTATTGTGTGACTAAGTTGGGAGATCAAATTGTGACTTAGAAGATTATCTAAGTGAGAAGACACAAGAAAAATGAAAATATGAGTCTTAGTTGAATCATGAATACCTAAATCAATGCAATATGAGCTCTTGTGGAAAAGAAGGGAGGCTCCGAAATCAAAGAATAGGAAAAATTTTGGAGGCTGGTTGTAGCCACTACAAAATTGGGGACACGCTGGTAGAGCTCTAACTCTCTATATGGACCTTGTCTCATGAAAAATAGGTCTAACAGTTTTGGAAGTATTGTTCAGTTCATTAATTAACACAACTTCTTCACTGAGCTTAATTTAAAGATATAGTCCTTATGATTCTCTTCATCAGCAACACGCATACCAAGCCAAGTCAGACTGAGTTGTTTTGATTGGGGATGAGGAGTATATAAATGCACAAGTAAAAATATTTTCAGAGTCTTAGTTTTCATCTTGAGTGTTGCTCTGCTACTGGTAGGCCTAGACAATAGCCCAGTGGAGTCACTTCAGGAACACAAGAATTTATCTACTGTAAGCAAGGCTGGATAATACCCCATCATAGTTACTTGCTTCACCTCTATATGCGGGAAGCGTTTCTCTTCTTTCGCCCTTTATTTCATTTTTCATTTTTTTTCATTTTTATTGTTCAAAGAACTATGCATAGGCACTTATTTATTTCATGGGGTAGAAGAGGGATACCTACTTATTGAGAGTAGAGTAGGTTGTCTCTTCATAGAAGGATATTTATATATACCCCTAACATACTTTTTAAGGTTTTCCCCCTCTACTTACTATACTCGACTTAGTTTACAAGGGTTAACAAAAAATAGAACACCAATTAGATTAGGAGGTACTAGTTAAAAGAGCAAGCATCATGGTTTCACTATTGTTATAACATGATTTATCACCCTTGTATACTTGATGCTCTAAGTCATGGCCTTAGGAAACCCTTTCCCTTTAGAATTGGTCCTTTTACTAAAAAACATTATTTTAAATTCCATATGTAACTTTGCCCTTCAAAACGCACGTAAACACGTGGGTCTATCTATACCTAACCCACATATATAATTTGAAATATAAAAAAATATAAAATCCATTTTTTATCGGCAGGGTTTAGGGGTTACACTGGAAGCCCACCTACATGATATCGTGGCCTAACTATATCCCAACTGAAACAATTGTTTTGAGGTGGTATAAATACACTACATGGGAAGGCTTAGGGGGAGAGAGAAAGATAGGATACTGATATTATACCCAATTGGTCCCTGATCAAGTTTGATTTATCCCTGTGCCTCATGCACTCCCAGGTATATGAAACTTGTGTTTCCTCATTGAGATGTCCATCTCCTTTATATGGCATCTATGTGTGTTCATTTGAAAAAGGATTGTTGAGGCTTGGGTTGGACGAATTCGGAGGAAGGTTTTGCTAGGAGCCATGGTCAAATCAGGTTGTATTATTCCATATTTATTTGCAAACATCAATAAAGAAGATTATTTATTAATGTTTGCAAAGAAATCTAGAAGAATACAACCTAATTCGACCATGGATCCAAGCTAAAACTTCCTCTGGATCCGTCCAAACCAAGCCTCAACAATCATATTTCAAATGGATACACATAGATGCGATATAAAAGAGATGAACATCTTTATGAGGAAACAAGAGTTTCCTATACCTGGGAGTGCAAGTGGCATAGGGATAAATCAAACTTGATCAAGCACTGATTGGGTATGATATCAATATCCTATTTTTCTCTCTTCCCACTAGGCCTTCCCATGAGGTGTATTTATACCACCTCAAAACATTTGTTTCAATTGGGATATAGTTAGGCCACATTGTAGGTGGGTTGTTGGTGTAACCCGTAAACCCCTCCCATAAAAAAGGGATTTTATATCTTTTCATATTTCATATTCTATATGCAGGCTGGGTATAGATGGACCCACGTGTGTACGCGCTTTTTGAAGGGAAGAGTCATGTATGGAATTTAAAATAATGATTTTTAGTAAAAGGACTAAGTCTGAAGGGAAAGGACTTCCCAAGGCCATGACTCGGAGCATCGAGTATACAATGGTGATAAATTATTCTATAACACTACGACTCTCTCTAAAAGGAATTCATTTTCCATAATAGAATCGTCAACTAAAATAAACGCAAGATTCACATAAAGAGAGGGAATAGGAAGATAACCAAGTGTTCATAGCAGTACAACTTTCTCTTTGATTTCATCGAATGTTCCTAGAATCCAAACACAGTCTCATGCAAAAACTGTCCTACATCTGAAAAGAAAACAAACGAAAATAAAGAGGCACAATAAAGGTGAATGAAAGAAAATCAAGGAAACAAACAAGAAAATAAAACGACTACTCTTACTCCTAACCTAAGTAGAACATAGGCCAACTTATGTAAAGTGGTACTTCTAATGCAGCCATCCATGCATTTGTTGGCCTATGTAGCCATCCATGCATTTGTTGGCATGTATGTCAAAATGGATAGATAAGAGAACCAATAAGAAAGAAAGATAAGAGAATACAAACCAGAATGTTCAAAGCTTGAATGCACTCGCAGAAGTAAAAATGGAAAGCACGTGAAAGGCACTTTGTTGGATGTACCATGGTGTTCAAACACATTGTGAACTAAAGACAAGGAGGCACGCACTTTTGAACTATGAAGGTGACCGAATGTGAAGAAAGAACAATTTTTTTGTTTTGCAATAGTGCTCGCGACGTACGACCCCTCCAATGGTTGAGCGATAAGATCGTGTAATACAGATGGAGGATCTGGCAATTATAAGACAGATTGATTTTCAACATGTGTGATAGAGTGATGAGGAGCCTCAAAAGATTCAACATTATTCTGATTGAAAGAGGAACTGACCTCAAGACTATGATAACTTGACATATCTCTCAGTTCAGGTTGAAGTGACTCGATAGCTTAGGGAAGTTCCAACTCATTAGAAGGTAGATCGTCACAGATTGATGGATGGCAAATATTAGCAATGGAAAAATTAGAATCATGACCAAATGAATCAATGAAGAGGTCACGACAACCACGATTAGAAATTTCAGGATCATAGACAGAGGCATCCTCATGATCGGATGAATCAGAAAGAGGGGAAGACGAAAAATGATAAATTTCATCCTCTAAGTTTTCAGAAAGGTGAGATGAGAGATTAGGAAGATCAAGAGTAGAATATTCATCCTATCCACATATGGATGAAAAATTGACATCCCACATGTTCTGTGAATGATCAAAAGTAGTAACATCATCATAAACTAAATTTTCACAAGATTCAACAGAAATTACATAATCATGGGAAATGTTAGTATGATGAAGGAGAGGTGCCGAAGGAAGAGAAACACCCTTCGTCACAAATTCTTGTTTAGCTATGGGCTCTGCCACATAATCATCATGAATGATATCACAAGTTGGTTGCCCAACACCAACTCCATCCAATACTTGATCTTCATGAACATGACAAGAGAGATTTGAAACATGTGAACACAACACAACATAATCCGAAGGATCAGAAGGACCAAATGATGGAGGATGAGGAGATAATACTTCATCACAATCATCAAATTGACAGTCCAAACCTACTTTGAAATTATGAGTATGTGAGGTGGGAAAAGGTGGTGGTAGATCAAGAAATGAATTTTCAGCTTATCCTACCTTATCCTACAGAATGAGAGTTGTTTTATGAAAGGAGGAAAGAGGGTCACTTGGAAAAAAAGCGTTGTTTTTTGCATATTTAGAAGCTCTAACATCGAGGTATGTTTGGAGTAGCTCAAAATATTCTCACTCATATGAATTTTCTTAAATGTGAACAAGATATTGAAATATTTCTATTAAGAACTCCCAATCAACTTCATCATTATGATATTAAAAACACAAATGTGTAAAAAAATGTGAAAATGATGTAATGGTTCATCAGGTGATTTCCACAATTCTAAAATTTTCTTGCCCAAATGTTTATGATTGAACATATCAAAAGCGCGAGACAATTTTGTGACAAGATTCTCAAAAGAGTGTATGGAAGCATCGGTCAATGTGTGACACCACTTCCTTATGCACACTTCAAATGTGTGGATGAACAATGTACACACAACATCCTTATAGTGGATGTTGTGATGTGTGAAAAATTCAAGAAAGTGAAAAATTATGCTGAAGCAAGGTTGTCTCACCCTCACCATCGAATTTAAGGGTTGACAAGTCATCTACAATGCTCGTCGACACTTGCATACTTACATCTTTGGAAAAACAGGTCAAGATTATGATTATGGAAGAAGTCATTAAGTGAGTGCGAAAATTCAAAACAGACTTCAAGGGCTCAGCTCATCATCTGGACCTCCTTCTACTACTAGAAATGTTGATGGTGTTGAACCTGCCAACATTCAGGGGATCTCCCTGATATGAAGTCCCAAATAGACGTCACACCATTTGAAGTAGGAGTCACAATTGTCGGTCGTAATGTTATGCCTTGACCATAGAAACACATAGAGGTAAGTATGATAAATTTGGGTGAGAGAAGGTGTGTGACCCTATAGAGAGTCAAGTGTGATGCATGAAGGTTCCAACACATGAAGGGAAAAGGAAGTGCACCCCTTGGAAGCCTGTAATAGTACGCAACTTAAAAGGAACACACGAGAAAAAATACATCACACGCTAATATGCAAAATAATCCACAAGTTAAAGTGATGAGTTGATACAACAACACACATTCAACAAGACTCATACAAATGCAAACGAAATAGTTCATAAGAATATGTGTAAGTTAAATAGCATACATTTCCAATACAACAAGAATAGTCCTACTATATTAACAACTTATGCATGAAAGTGTATTGGATCTGATTTTATTATTATGAGTGAAAGTTACATTCATACATAAACAATTGATCACCACTAGCCCAAATAGTGGAACATTATAGTTAAGAACACCAGCTCCTCCAAAGAAGTATACTCGCTCTATGCTATGGAGAAGCCAAGGCTCTTCAAAAGATTCCCAAGCTCTTTCTTAGCCTAAGACTAGCCAAAACATTGGCTCCAAAAATCTCGTTACATGAGTTATGAGGTTATATTTATAACAAGAGGAGGTGACTCTTCAAATCCCCTTTGTAACCTTTGGACTACCCTCATGACTCTTCAAATTATTTACAAAGATGACTCATTACATTACATGATGACTCTTCATATTCCAATATTGACACTTGGAATTTCACCTACAACATAACTACAAATAATATTACATTTTACACCTGTACCCATATAAGAAAAATATGGTAGAGACAACTTGAAAGCCTAACAAGAGACAACACAATGATGGTTAAGCTTGGGTGAAGTCTATCTCAATAAGATCCACTTGCTGCTTCTCGGTCACATATTGGTGCTAAGCTTGATACAGTGTGATGATGTCCCCAAACTTCATGATGGCATCGGGATGGAAGCAAACTCTAGCCTCCATAACATCTAGTGACAGTGATTTGGAACTAGTCTTAACTTCGTTCTCTAGCAAGAGCAACATGGATCTAGTCTGGACAGAACTACCAATGTAGTTCTACATGCTTTTTCTTTTCAACTCTAAATCCTCATTGGTGGCAACCTGTCTCAGCTTCTCTAAGTACTCTTCAATCTCTTGCATGACTTTGTGTTTTCGGTTAGCTTCGGTGAGTGAGATGACTGATTAGATCTTGTGGGTTCCCACCATGAAATCCAAATTGTTGTACAATCGTGCATATGAGGCTTGAATGTTTCCAATGAACAAAGCAAGTTTCTTATTGTTTTGAATCAACATTTGAATATTTCTTTCTCTATCTCTTCATGTGGCTTCATCTCTTCTTTACCAAAGTAGGGGATGCCCCTTTGTATCACATTGTCCATTCTTGCACGGAAGTTTCCACATTCCTAAGAGTCTTGACAAATTCCTTTCTCTGTTGCTGCAATCTATGCAATCAGACAACTACCTTATGTACGGTCATGATCTCCTCATAGAGATCACGCATGGTGTTGAGTCACTTTAATCATTGTTAATATGGATGAATCACAACCTTTAATTGTCAACCCAGGGTAGGTTTGTTTATTTCAAAGGAGTATGCACTATCTATGCCAATACACTTAAGCCAAGAGTAAAAATAAAAGACAGAACAAATGTCACTGAAAGTAATTGCAGGAAGTAACAATCATGTAGAAATCAAATATATTCTACAGAAATGAAACCACACTTCATGTTACCAAGGAAAAGGTGCGACATACACCACACCACTAACTAAGCCAGATGGATTAATATTATGTTCAGATCAATCTTGTGTGACAACATATCAGAGATCTCGAAACAAAAATAAACCCATTCTGCAAATTACATGGTGACGTAAATAATTTCACACTTACTAAAAGGAACAATAATTAATCTACCACTATGCTACTGCTGTAGCTGCAATCCCTGTGAAAGAGGAGGGGCCTTCCTCCCTAGTAGGGCATAGAGATGAGATACGAATTAGTAAAGTCTCAACACCACATTTGTAAAAACATCAGTAATGCTATCCTTTATATTAAAATGGTTATGAATTACAAAAGAAAAATAATGATATTTTCTATCCCTTTTACATGGAACTGAGTCCCCTTTATAAGATTTACATGTCCAAAACAAGAAATAGATCAATCATGAGAATTTGATTCTCATGATTCTCATGTTCATCAATATCGAGAGAAAATATAAATTGTTACAATAAGTTCTAAATACAAGGCCTATTGATGTTACATCATTCCTCAAAATCACAACTGCATTAACTCCTTAGCCGCCCATAGATAATACAATATTTATGACAGCTGTCCTATGGAACAATACCCACGGTCCTAGATAATTGCGGTGTAGTCAACATTCCATGGTGTAACATCAATTCAAGGTGTAACAACAATTCTTGAGGTGTAACAACAATGTTTGAGGTGTAACAGCAATTCGAGGTGTAACAACAAGTACTCAAAAACCCCTTTGTGAATTATCACACCGCTGCTCATCCTTTGGCCATAAACTTTGGAGCATCACATGAAAGAAATAGAGCCAGAGAAATTGTTTCCATAATTGCCTCGATTAACCATCAAAAGGATATCACCTCATTCATATTTAACAAAAATGGAAAAATAATATGTCAAATCAAAAATGGATTCTTTTAACCGAGAAAAAGATAATTATGACATAAATTCCACAAGTTCAAAGGTGAAATGGTCAAGGATGGGGAAAAATGGTGTCCAAAATATGCACAAAACCTACACCCAACATCTCCCCCAAGCTGAAGCAATTGCATTTCCTCATGAAAAAATACTTTACAACCTGTTGCTATACTTCATATGTTGATTTGTCAGATTATAGGCATTTGTGGTGTCCTCCTCAGCAGACCTGTAGCCTTGAGTGACCAAGATTCTTCCTCATAATTACACAGTTGATACTGAGGCTAGTACTCTTCCACTGACAACCAAATCAAAGGATAGTTAAACCTGAGTCCTATCCAAAAGGCACCCAATTGTTCCAAAATCTGGGCATACTCTGGAACCTGTACAACAACAACCATGAAATTTTGAAAACCAAATGGGCCTCTCTCCTGTAGTCCTTCATTACTAACCTCTATGCGTTTATGGCACCTTGTTAGTGCACAAATCTTCATCTTCACAAAAGGTTGAGGTAGAGCTTCAGAATTATTAACTTGTAGAAGGCTGCTTATTCCTTGACATCTGGAACGCTCAAAAAATTCCTAAATAGTCATCTTATTTCCGCATCCATACTTGGTTCAGCTCAGATCATTAATGTTGCCTTCTCTTCATTCACGCCCATTGTCTTCATGGCCATGTGCCATTCTATTTGATTTTTCATAAAAGAAATAAAGGCGTGCAACTGCATATCACCCATGTAAGAAAGAACACACACAATCATGTGCGTACTAACATGCTCACAAATTATATTACAGAGGAAAAGCTCGCAAAGCAAGATTTGATCATGGAAATCACAAGCACGAAAAATGTCCAAAAAGGTTCAGGTAGAATTACCCAAATATGCTCTACTTTCATAGACTGCCTTCAATTGAAACAAGAAAAATTGTTCCCGCCGAAAAACTAGGTAGGACGGAGAGGGTCTTCTACGCCCTAAAAGATTTAGAGAAATTTCATGTAACTTATGTTTTTCATTCCTTAAATCTTGAACCTACTGCTACAACTGCTCTTGTTTCTTCTTCATAGCTTCCTCGTTTTCCCATCTTTCCCATTTTTTTGGTAATTCCTTCTTAGTCCATTTCTCCTTGAGCAAGTTTACTACTTTCTGGTGTGCCGCCAGTGAGATCACTCCTTCATGTAATAAGAATGGTTGTCGTTTCCACTTCTGCAACTCTATATCAATAAAAATTTCTCCGAACACCATCTTGATCAAGGACCTTATGTTCCTTCACATGAAATACCACTTGGGGGTGTAACAACATCTAGAGGATTGAGTTGTTCTCTTTCAGCTGCTGGTTCTTGTGTAACAGCAACTTCATTAATGGTTTCTTGTATAGTAGCCTCTTCCTTTCATCCCTGGGTAGCTTCTACCTCTACTGTAGGTTCTTGTATCACAACAATGTTGTTGGTAGGTTCTTGTGTATTAGCTCCTGGGTAGCTACCCATGGGATGCTCTATTTTTGTTTTCGGTTCTTATGTATCAACAACGTCCTCAACGGGTTCTTGTGTAATAGACTCTTATTGTTTGGTCTGAGTTTCCATCGAGATGGTGCTTGCAACATAGACTTTGTATCTAGTTTATGATTGGTTTATGGTGCATGTCGCATACACAGGACCTTGTACAAAATCTGCCCTCATTTTGTCCAATGTTCTACCAAGGTATCCAGGCTTGGAACCCTTTCTTCTGCTCTACTTCCTTCTAATTGTTGCCTTAATTTTTCATTTTATTCTTCTAATTTTTTTATTTTAAGCTGCAAATACTGAGTCTTGTCCTTACTTGACAGAGGTTTGTCTTCTGGATGGGTTTGTTCCCCTTCTTTCTACTTCCTCACATCCTTTCTCAGTTCTTTGATGGATGAAGATGAAGATTTCGGTTGTGAACTGACTTTTACCCTTTTCTTTGGTATCCTGCCACTTATCAAATTCTTCAATGATTTTTTCTCGATCCTACCCTCTGAATATTGGTTTTGTTCTCTTAGTCTCCCTTGCTTCCTTTGGGGTGCCAGGGATTTCAGTTCAGCTCTCATCGGAGGTCCTTCTCTTTTTACTCATGAATTCTTCCCAGTTTCTACCTTGTTATTACAATGTGTCCAATATGATAAATTTAATAAGAACATGATTGGTGACACAAGTTTTTGGGTGTGCAGTAGTTTTTACAGCCGCAGACATGTGCCTAATGTTTTGTAACAAGAAATATTGAAGGTTAACCAGATGCCTGTTCCGCAGGTGGTTTAGCAATAAAAAATGGTAGTTAAACATGATTGTTTCCCTTCCTTTGCAGGTAATGTACCTGATAATGTATAGGGAAACATCTCCCCATGGTTGATGGAGCGATGATTTGTCAACTCCCCTACCATTCTTCTCCTATTGCTCCTCTCCTTGAAGGAATTTTTCCTTAAGAGAGGGGTCATTTCCTTTTCTATAAACCCACCATTTCCCCATAGTCTGTAGTGATGTCACAAAGGTAATCACTTCTTCTGTCACTTCTAGCTTTAACCCTTGAACTACCATCTAGCTTCTATGCAAGTTCCGAGTGAATTCCATGGCCATCGACTGCTCTGGTTCCTTTAGTTGTTCAAAAAATTCGAACCAGACCGCTTCCTTAAAGACCTAACATGCCTCAAGGAAATTCTCCAATGCTTCCATCGAATTGGGCTCTTGTCAAACTTCTACTCCTCCCATCCCTATCCCAACACTCTGTATTCTTCTCTTGCTCTGATAATTTTTGAATGAAGGTGAAATGCTTCGCTGAGGTTGATGTTAGGGCAGTGAAATAGGCAATAAATGAGGATTTTGGGTTAGGGATGATCACACTGCACACGATATGGTTTCATTATTGGTCTGGATCATGGAGATATAGTGTTAAATGTGTTTTAATTCTTGGCATGATCGAAATAAGTGGATAATGATGAAAAAGTTTTAATAATGATTACTGGCTTTAAATTTGAGATCATAGATTAAAAAATGACTCATCCTCTCCCCCGAGTTTAATGTAATGTCCATCCTCAGTCGTCTAAAGAGATACCATATTAATTTCCATGATTGTTAAACAGAGGGTAGAAGTGATATACTTTTGTATGATGTACCTGACGTGATATGGAAATAAAGGGTTGGTGACAAGGATCAGTGATATAATTAATTCCAGTGATGATGTGCCAGTTGTATGAACTTTTCCCGCGGTATAGCATTGATGAATACTCTCTTTTCTACATTGCATCTCATGATTTCACTAACATGACTGCTTCTAGGTTGATAGTTGTTACACATGTAACAACAAACCCAATTTCCATGGTACTTCTATAGTCGTTTCTTATTTACATGATTCTTTAAAATACTTACAGTAAAAGAATTTACAAACATATTCTAATAGAACCTGTAACAACATAAAAATGGAATATGCATGAGTTACATAATGTTGTTATAGAGGAAAAAGAAATGTGCAAACGCTACCACATAGTGGTTTTTAGCTATCACAAATGGTCTTTCTGTGCCCCAGAAGAGGTTTTCACAGTCAAATTTTTGTTTATATGTTTTTATTGCTCTTTTTTTTTATATGTTTATTGTTGGGTGTAACAACAGCCAACATAAGCTAGTTTTTGGTTGTTACACGAATTAAGAATTTGGAAGCACAGGGGAATTATCCCCTGTCTTCGTAATCTTAAGGTCAAAATCATTGACAATGTTGATGAATGATTCCTTTGAAGCAGGTTTGTGATATAGCAGAAGATGGTGCCCATTAGCAAACAATGGTGTCCTAACACTATCAATGGTTACTAAATTTAGAGTCCCATTATCAAAGAATGTGTCAAATTCATAAGGACCTAGCCACCTGGTGCAGATCTTCCCTTTAAAATCCTTAAATCTTAAATCATATAATAGAGCCCAATCTCCTTTTTGAAATTTTTTCTTTTTAATTAATTTATCATGCCACCTAGCTCTTTGTTGTTGGACAATGTTTGTTTACTGAATGGCAGCTAACCATTTCTCATCTAGTTCATTAAACTAATTCAACCATTGTGTTTGTGATGTTTCCAGATACAAATTTACTTGTAGCATTGTTCTTAATGTCTTAATTTCAAATTCTATAGGAAATAGAGGTTTTTTACCATACACTAATTCATATGGTGAGAAACTTGTCGTATTCCTCCATGTAGTCCGGTATGTCGACAATGCTTTTGGAAGTTTATCAGCCCAATTTCTTCAATGTCTAGCTACGATCTTGGTAAGAATGCCCTCAATAAACTTGTTGGTTCTTTCCACTTGGCCATTTTCTTGCGGATGATAAGGCTAGGTGATTCTATGACATATTTTATATTTTTTAACCAGGTTCTGAATCAAATGAGATGTAAATTGGGGTCCTCCACCTATCACTATTTCTGTGGGTACTCCAAAGCAGACAAAAATATCTTCAAACAAGAAGTATGAAACAACCTGCTCTGTAGCTCTTGCTAATGCTTTCACCTCAACCCATTTTGTGACATAGTCTGTGCAGATCAGAATGTAGGATTTCTAGTGATATGAGGGGTTGATTGGTCCTACAAAATCTAGGGCCCATTTCTCAAATGGTTCTAAAACTATATGATGTTACAACGACATCTCGTCTAATTGGAGTGGCTGACACATTCTCTGGTAGCTGTCACATCCCTTCACGAATTTCTTAGCATCCTGGAATATCATGGGCCAATAGTATCCTGTTGAGAGCACCTTGTATCCTGTTCTCTTATTTGCAAAGTGTCCTGTGCAAGGTTCCTCATGAAAAGCTTGAAGGATATCAAAAATTTCATCCTCCTTTACACATCTTCTGATCTAATGGTCTAGCCGAATGCGAAAGAGATTTCCTTCTATCCATGAGTATCTATCACTTTGCTGAACAATCCTTTTCTTTTCCTAGTAGGATAGGTGTTGGGGGATATTTCCAACAACAATATAATTAGCTATGTCTGCATAGCACGGTGAGTGAACTGAAATAGCAAAAATATATTCATCCGGAAAAGAATCTTCAACAGGCATGCTTTCACCACCAACATTCAGCCTAGAAAGAAAATCAACCACCACATTATCTTTCCCAAATTTATCTAGGATAGTTATATCAAATTCCTATAACAATAATAACCACCGTGTAATCCTACCATTAGTGACTGGTTTATTCATCAAAAAATGAATGGCAGAGTGGTCAGTGTGTACAAACACTTGATATCCTATGATTTAGTGCCGAAATTTATTAATGGCATGTATTACTGCAAGGAATTCCTTCTCTGTCACTGTGTAATTGAGTTCAACTGGAGTCAATTTTTTACTTATATAATAAATGGCATATGGTTTCTTGTCCTCCAACTAGCCCAAAACAACTCCTACATCGTTATTGGATGTGTCTGTAGTTATATGGAATGACATATTCCAGTTTAGACCCTGCAAAACAGGAGTTGGTGATACACAATCTTTTAATTTCACAAAGGCCTGCTTGCATTTTCCTGTCCATACAAACTCTACATCTTTCATAAGTAAAGAAAATAAAGGAGATGAAATCTTTGAATTTTTTTCTATAAACCTCCTACAGTACCCTGCATGACCCAAGAAAATGTGTACCTATTTCTCTATCTTGGGGATTGGGATTTTAAGGATTACCTCTATTTTAGGAGGGTCCACTTTAATCCCATAAGTTGAAATAAGATGTCGCAACATGATCCATTCATTCATCATCATGTGACATTTCTCTATACTTAGAGAAACATTATTCTATTCAAATCATCCTAATACTTTTTCCAAGTTAACTAATGTTGTTTTGAAGGCTTCCCAGTAGGATGTGAAGTCATCCATGAAAATTTCTAGACAGTCATTCAACAGATCCGAGAAAATTCCCAGTATCACCCTTTGGAAAGTTGCTGGTGCATTATAGAGTCCAAAAGGAAGAACCCTATATGCCAAAGTTTCCCAAGGGAAGGTAAAGGTCGTTTTATCTTGGTCTTCTAGGGAAATCTATATTTGGTTGTACCCACTAAACCGATCTAAGAATGAGAAAATTTTCTTTCTGGACAGGGTATCAAGGACGTGGTCTATAAATGGAAAGGGAAAATGGTCCTTTTGAGTGGCTTTGTTAATTTCTCTATAATCCACACAGACCTTCCACTTTCCATTCCTTTTTGGGACAATGACAAGCGAAGATACCCATTTATTGTTAGAAATGGGATAAATGAAGTTGGCATTGAAGATTTTCTACAATTCTTCTTTTACTACCTCCTTCAATGCTAGGTTCATGCATCACTGCAATGGTCTCACTAGATTGCAACCATATTTCAAATAGATGCAATGACTACATAGGTTGGGGTGGATACCCTTCATATTTGTATAATCCCATGCAAATACCTTTTCGTATTTCTCTAACAGCTGTAACAACAACCTATTCTACTCAACAGTCAAGTTTTGATTGTCATTAAGATATTTTCTTGGTTCTATTTCAATAGGACTGTTGTTAATACTTGGAGTGGTCTTCATCTGTTCAAGGCTTAAATATTCTACAACGTCCTCCTCCCCCAAGTATTCAATGGAAGTAATAGAAAGCGAATTACTAATAAAATGACTTATCATATCATATTTAATTTTATTCTTAAATTATTGTGCCTTCTTGAGGGTGAGAAGTGGTTGTGACTGATCTGACTCTGGTTCAAATTCATCCCACAAGGTATTTCTCGAATCTGGTTTTGATGGGGGATAAAGGATAAGATTCTTGGTGGCCTGGCCATCCAAAATCATCACAGACCCATACCTGCATCCTATGATTGCATCTGTAGTGGTTAGCCACGACTTTCCTAAGATTAAAGGATGCCCCCTATGTTTGATTTAGTTTGTAAAATAAAGAAGTCAACAGGATGTTGCCAAGAATCTACTGTAATCACTATGTCTTCTAACATCCCCTCAAGTTTGACACGGGACCTATTTGCTAACTCCAACACTGTAGGTATGTGTCTTAGTTTGTGTAACCCTAAGGTGATGAAGAGTTCTTTCGTCATTACATTAATGGCTACCCCTAAATCAATCAATGTATTGGTAATGGGATTTCCATTGAGATAAACAATGACAATAGGATTCCCTGTATCATTGTATTTGGTTAAAGGGGCTGATCAGTCATCAACTCAAACAACTTCCCCATCACATGAATAGTAGTAGGGTCCTTGGGATTCCTTCCAGGTTTTTTAACACACAAATCCCTTACTATTTTTGCATAAACAAGCACATCTTTGATAGCCTGTAGTAGCGGAATTCGTATATGTAAGTTTCCAAACTCCTTGAGAAAATCTGATTCCAAGTGTGAAGTCATGCCTGTTTCTACTAACCTTCGAGGATATGGAGGGTATTTAGTTGTTATAGTCAAATTAGTTGTTACAGGTGTATCATCTTTACTCGAACTAGGGTTACAGGTGCAATGGTCCTTTCTGAATTAGTTGTTACATGTGTGACAACAACTTCAAAATATATAGAATCCCCCCTGGGTGACTCACATTCTTCTTTGGTTATAACAGGGGAGAGTTTTTAGTTAACCACTTTCCCTGACCAAAGATGGATTTTATTATACCTGACAAGAGTGATACAATAAGTCTAAAAGGTAGTCGAGGGTTCAATGTTCTGGGTTGCCTTATTATTTGGGTTAGGGTTAGGTTGCACAGGTAATTGGGGTCGTATAGAAGGTGTAGAAATAGGTGTTTAAAGAGGTGGTAGTTGTAACTGCTATTGTACTGGTATTACAAAAGGAATTGGTCCTAGGGAATTTCCTCTCCAATTCTGAGTCCAAGGATATGGTTGTGATGGCGAGCATTGGAAAAGTGATGAGGGAGACCATTAATTCCAAGGTGAAGGAAATTGTGTTAGATGAGGGGTAAAGTACTGCCATGAAAATTGCTTAACATTATTTGTATTATTCCATGGATTGAAAGAAGAGATGTATTGAGGCATACCTAGGGGTCATGGTTGCCATGGTTTCCTAGATCCAATGAAGTAGGAAGATTGAACCTCCTCGATTGATTCCTTAAGAATAAATTTCAATCTGCGAAGATCCGGGCAATGATCCATGGAATGCTCTAGATCACAGATGTTGCACAGGTCGATGTTGTTTACCATACGTTCCTTCCAGGAATGCTTATATTTTCTTATCAGGAAGAACACGGCTAAAGCTACATCAGCCTCGTCCTATGCTTTCTTCACTTGTGCTATTGTTATTTGAGCAGACAAGGTACTGAGAAGATCGGTTTTAAGATTCTTGAACAAGTTTCTAATTTCCATCCTGGTCACACCATCGTTTGCATATTTCTGTATCCGAGCAAAGGCATCTCATACCATGCTTCTCCCCTTTAATGATCCTCTACAGAATTTCAAAAAAACCTTTACTATCTCGAGAAATAGTTCCTAAGATATGTCCCCCTTCCCTAGTAGATTCAGGGTATCTAGGCAGTCATCTCTCATTCCCCTTATGAATATGGTCTTCAAGATTTCTTGATCTAAGTCACTTTGTTTAGATATCGACAAAATGTAATGGAATTGCTCCACATAGTCCTCCAAGCTTTCTTCCTCCTTTTGTGTCATCCTAAATATTTTTGCCCTCAAATCCCTGGTTCTGCAATAATCCTGTTACTTAGATAGAAATGTCTCTTTCATGTCACTCCATGTATAAATGGTAGTAGAGCCTAATCCCATGAACCATCTCAATGCTACTCCTTTTAGAGTAGCAGGGAATAATTTCAGCTTCTAAGCATTTGAAATATAATCATAGCTCCTACACAAGACATCGAATTCAAAGAAGGTGTCAGGGTCTTCTACTGCCATCCCTTGAAAATATGGGAGAGATGATAAAGGAATGTTTTTCATGGGAGCCTCTCCTCTAATATCCCCTATTGGAAACTAAAATGTGGTAATGGTGGCATTTATTTTAGTGTTCTTTTTCATTTTTTCCTCCCATTGTTGATGCTCCTGATCCTTGCTATGATAGGTCTTCTTCAGACCGTTTTGGTGACTGTCTTGTGGGTGAATAATTGTTAATTGATAGCTCAAGCTACTTAAGGGCTGGTTGTTTCACTATGCTTCCCAAATCAGGATATTGATAAGACAATGAATGCTTCTCTATCTCAGGCTCCTGGTGTTCCCCACTGGTTTCCCCTTGACCCTCAATCCTAAGGTCCTGATCACCAACCTTCCATTGTTATTTGGATATTTAGTTTTGGGAGTGGTTAGACTAGTTTTAGGATGATATGGTCCAGAGATAGAAGAACCAAATGCTTCTATTCTTATTATGGGAGTAACAACTTTTTGTGGCCATGTTTTCCTTGTGTCCCTTTAATAATTTGACTATTTTTCTATGCTTTTGAGATCAGCTCATGAATAAATGTTTTCCTCCCCAAATCTGTGCTCTTCTTATTTCTTTTATGACCCATTTTTCCTGTGATTTATTAGAGTGCTTTTATTTTTGGATTTCTATTAGGACCCTATGCACATTTATTTGATCCCTAAGTGTCTCACCTTATACAGTGGTTAGCCCACTCAAGTATATTAGAGTGATGCATAGGTTCTTACCTCTCGTCTTACCGCCCAACACCTATAAAGATAAGAACACATATAAAGAATCAAGGAATTCACACAACCTAACTGTCCTAGTGACCACAGGGGTGATCCCACCTAAGTGCATTAGAGCGATGCGCAGGTTCTTACCTCTCATCTTACTGCCCATGACCTGTGCACTAAAAACACTCTGTTAACAAAACACACTTGGCTGATTGCATTATCAAATGCCTTCCTCAGCAACAACGCCAAAATGTGGAGTCGATTTAATCACTGTTAATATGACTGAATCACAACCATTAATTGTCAACCTAGTGTAGGAATGTTTACTTCAAAGGAGTATGCACTATCTCTTTTGATACACTTCAACCAAGAGTAAAAATAAAATATAGAACAAATGTAACTAAAATTAATTGTGGAGAGTAACACTCATGTAGAAAAAAAAAAGAAAAAAGAAAAAATAAATAAATAAATAAATGACCTACAGAAATGAAACCACACCTCATGTTACCAAGGAAAAGGTGCACCACACACCACACCACTAACTAAGACGATTGGTTGAATATTATGTTCAGATCAATCTTGTGTGATAGTATATTAGAAATATAGAAACATAATTAAACCCACTCTACAAATTACACGGCAACAGAAATAATTACACACTTACTAAAAGGAACAATAATTAATATACCACTATGCTACTGCTTTTGCTCCAATCCTTGCTAAAGAGGAGGGCCTTTCCTCCCTAGCAGGGCGCAGGGATGAGATTTGAATTAGTAAAGGATCAACACCACATCTATAAAAACATTAGCAATGCTATCCTTTGTATTAAAATGGTTATGAATTACAAAAGCAAAATAATGATACTATCTATCCCGTTTACATGGAACTGAGTCCCCTTTATAAGATTTACATGTCCAAAACAAGAAATGGATCACTCATGAGAATCTCACAATTCGCATGCTAATAAATATTGAGATAAAATAGAAATTGTTACAACAGGTTCTAAATATAAGGCCTATTTTTGTTACATCATTTCTCAAAATCACAACCGCCTTGACTCTTTATCTTCCCATAGATAATACACCCTTTACGACAGTTGTCCTGTGGAATAGTACCCATGTCCTAGATAGTTATGGTGTCTATTCAACATCCCACGATGTAACAAAAATTCGAGGTGTAACAACAATGCTTGAGGTGTAAGAACAATTTAAGGTGTAATAGTAAGTACTCAAAAACCCCTTTGTGAATTATCACACCATTTCTCATCCTTTGGCTGTAAACTTTGGAGCATTAGCTGAAAGAAATAGAGCTAGAGAACTTTTTTCCATACTTTCCTTGGTTATCCATAAAAAAGATATCACCTCATTCATATTTAACAAAAATGGCAAAATAATACGTCAGAACAAAAATGGATTCTTATAAATAGGAAAAAGGTAATTATGATATAAATTCCATAGGTTCAGAGGTGAAATGGTTAAGGATGGGGGAAAAAGGTGTCCAAAATATGCACAAAGCCTGCACGCAACACATGGTATCTCCAAGTGTTGATAATTTACCAAGTATCGTTGCTCTCATTTCCCCCAAGTAGACCTATGTGAATATTGTGTTCTGTGCTGTTGCATGGAGTTGTTCTATCTCTTGTTGGGAAACCTGTAGATTTTGTATCAATTTCTTACTCTCAGTCATCAAATACTAAGTGTTTGATCTTGTCACATCTGTGAAGGCCAAGTTAGATTCGGCAATGGAATTTGGATTCCTATTGGTGTCCATCACTATCACCCTTTCTCTAATGAATGCAGGTGATGCATGACAATATGGAAAATTCTCTCTCTATGATTGTACAATCCTCTTCTAAATTTCATTATATGGGAGATTGTACACATCCATTAACAAATCATTATTAAGAGGAACTATGTCCCCTTCCTCACTTGGGGCTAACTTTGTGATTGGAGGTGGTGGAGACTAAACAATGATTTGTGTTGCATTGGGCATAAATTTAACATCTTCATCCTATGGTTTTGGTTCCAACTCCATGTCTGCAACTTCAATCAAGTCCTCAATTTGTTGAGCAAGCTACCAACCCTACATCTTTTCACTCTCCCCCTCTATTGCAAGTTGGTTATGTCCTTGTTGTTTAACTTGAATCAACTTTGTTTATCCTAACATTGAGCCTTGCCTTTCTTCTTATTCCTACTTCTACTTCTCCTCATGTTCCTTCCTCCTTTGTTCTTGTTCTTCCCTCAATTCTTGTTCTTCTTTCTATGCCCTTAGTTTTTCTTCCTATAGGATTTTCTTTTCTCTCTTCCTCCGCTCTTCTTTCTATCTCCTCTACTTCCTTTGCCAATGTTGATTTCATAAGGATTGAATCCGCTTTCACTCCGCAACTTTGTTCTCCCTCTATTCTGTCAACAACCTTTCTCTTTCCCTAGTGTTGTACTGGATTGCTGCCTTCTTCTAATTCTACTATAATTGTTTCCATGTTAGTTTTGACTCATATTCTATAAACAATGGAGTGTCCGCATATACTGACAATTTAACTGGTGCTAGCTCAACTACTTCCATAGCACTGCTTTAAGTGGTCTTCCTTGAAGCAACTCTCTTTCGTGCTATGGTAACAATGACTACTGGAGAGAAGTGCTTCACAAGTGTGGTACCTATGGGAAAAAAGGATACTCATGGCAAGAAAACATTAGCTTCAACAAGCTGACTTCAAAGGAATGATCAAGAAGCAAAATGGACATTTGATAGGATTGCACAATTTTCATTAGCAAGAGGGACTAGTTTTATGTCGGAACTGTGCATTGCGTGGTCTCAGTAGCCAAGGATGAAGCTAGAGGCTTGGGACTACACAATGTGTAGTCCCAGCCTAAGCAGAGAATGGGAGAGACTGCACATTGCACAATCTTAGTGGCCAAGGTGAAAGACTAGCCCTTGGCACTACACAGTTGGGGCCACCCTATATTATGCACTACGCAGTTCCACATGCCAAGCTTATGGCTTAAGCCTTAGGATTGCATAGTGCCCAGCTGGGTAAGGCAACATCTGGCCAAGGAAAGTGCAAATATGCCTAAGGGAAGTGTGAAAAATGAGCAGATCTAAGTGATGATGTGAGATTGAGTGGGAAGAGAATCAAATCAATGAGGAGATTCGTTGAAATGATGACAATTGATGCAAAAAAAAAGAAAATGATGTGACACTTGTGAAAAGAAAATGATAACTTGAAAAAGCACTTCTATAAGCTAAAAAATGTTGAAACCCTAGCAACAATGAAGAGAAATAGGTGAAACAACACTCGCACAAGCCAAATGACAAAAAGCAACAGAAAAGGCAGCAAAAGACAATAAATTTAAAACTCACCCGGAAAAGTGACGAAAACTATGCTGTAGATTCCTCGATCTCTTTCGGTATGCTAGAGCTTCAATATAGAATGCACAAATGATCTCTAGAGGTGTCGATTAACTAGATTTGATCAAATGAGGTTTTATCACGTGCATGCCTAGAATCAAGGAAAAAGTGACACCTGGCTGAAACTTCTAAAAATAACAATGTGCCACCTTCATACTAATAATGGATCCCTACTCCTAGTGATTCTATTTTCCCTTTAGTTTTCTCTCTTTTCCTTGGGGGGGGGGGGTTTCCATGCACATTTCTAGGAAAGACTGCGTAGTGTTCGAGACCTAGGAATTTTCCAGCTCAGTGTGCACTGCACAGTTTTTGAGATTAGTGAGGGTTGCGTATTTTCTAAGCTTGTTGTTGGGTTACCTTCCATGATTGCACAGTTTATAAGCTCAAGGCTGACTTCTAGCCTAAACTGCACAATTCTAATCATCAAGGTTGATTGCTTCAAGAATTGCACGGTTTCTGGAGGCAAGCCCATAATTGTTGTGTGACCAAATTGGGATATGAGCTTATGACTTAGAATATCAACTAAGTCAGCAGACACAAGAAAAATGAAAATATTAGTCTCATTTGAAGCATGAATACTTGGATCAGTTCAAGATGAGCTCTTGTGGAAAAGAAAGGAGGCTCCAAAATCAAAGCATAGGAAACATTTTGGAGGGTGGCTGTAGCCATTACAACATAATCAAGCTACCTCTTGGAGACACCAACAACATTCCTACTCCATTTCCTTCCCTAGAATAAGCACCATAAAAATATAATTTCCATACCTGATCATGTTGAAGTGATTGTTTACTGAGCTGGGTAGAACATTCCACCTCAGTGTCTCTTATGATTTGATCATATTCTTTTAGTAACAATCAAGAAAAATATTTCTCTTTCCCATACACAAGAGCATTATTTGAGCAATATGAATTTGTAAATGTATTCACAAATCTAGATTCCCTATATAATTGACGTTCCTCTCCACCAAACATTAGAATGGCAGCATATGTTAGGTCAAGTTTAAAAGAGCCTCCAATTTTCATCCCTAGTGACTTGGAAAAAAAACATACCAAATCTTACAGTAATGTCAACAACTACGATATGCATTACCACACTTTTTACTGGGATTTTAGCCAAATTGACCACTATATATTTGATCATACCCAAGCACTTTACGCTTTTTAGAATCAAATTATTACAAATCTTTGTATGGTTTTGTTATCTACAGACCTAATTGTTCCATTATGAATAATGGCATTAAATTATGGGAGGCTCTCAAGTTCAGCATACGGTTATGTAGCAATAGATCACGGATTACTAGGGTTACAAAGAAAGGGGGAGTGGCAGGGTCCTGCTCCTTCACATGTGGTTTTCACACAACAATGGGCCTTTCTTCTTGGAGATTAAGACTACCTTGAAGGGGGGTGGTGGTTGGTAAACTCATGAACCAAGAAACTTGTGCTTTACACTTGGGTTTTTTTAGTTATTTGGTCAAAGGGATAAATATCTTGATCTTTTCTAGTTCCTTGTGGAGACTGAAAACAGAGGGATTCTTATTAATTTTAATTGACTCGGAAGATTCTTTGTTTTCATTATAGACTGTATTGATTTGATTTGGTATTAGCTCTATCTTGAGTGCTTCAAATGCTGGGGAAAGAGGATTGGAGGACTCTTCTATGGTTGGAGGAACATGATTCAGAGGTTTCTTGCCTTTATTTTTTGATTTAGGGGGCTTGGGTGAAGAGTTTATTCATTCTGACCTTGTACGCTAGACCTTTTTCTGGAGGACCTCAAATCATATTTCTTGTGAAACTAAGATTGCATGAAGTTAGAGAATTGTTTGCAGCAGATATCTATGTCATCATCATCCGGTGGGGCATCCAAATATTCCCCTTCTCCTTCATGTGATTTTATCTCATTCTCTACCTCTAAGAGGGATGAGAACTCATTTTATTGTACTTAGTATCTTCAACATTCTACTCAGGGTCATCCTCTAGATACAAAGGAGGTTGAATCTGGTCCTGTTGATCTATTCCCTTTCTTTGCAAGAGCTATTAGGGTGTCCTCCTGTACTTGGGGTTAAAATTACTGTTAAGAGCTTGCTAACTTTGTCGAGGGGTTTTTTTAATCTCGAATTCCAATTTTACAAGTTTATTAGACAAATTCCTTATTGGTTTGTTCATTTCTTCTAGCTTTCGATATTGGGTTTCTTTTACATGGCCCGAGGAACTCGCTTATTCCTTTCCCCTCATCCTATCACCATATTCCATCATCCCCTTCCACTCTTCGATAGAGGTGAAATTTGCTTTGACTTCTAGGGCATTTGTTTGGATTTGATCTAGAGTATGGGACTTTCTTTCTTTGAGAGTAATTCTGAAATCTAGTTTGAAGGCTTTGGCAACGACTTGTGGAGGTTTAATTTCGGCAAGAAGGCTATTGTAAAATTTATTAAACCTTTTTATAAATTCTACAACATCCTCATCAAGTGTTTTCTTCATGGGCATTGATTTCTCTAGGAATATATGCATGGTCCATTTTGTCCCCCCACTTCTACATGAAATATTTCTCCATCTCTTCCTAGGTATTAATAAAAGCATTTGGTATAGTCATGAACCATTCCCTTGGCCTCCCCATCTAAATACTAAACAAAGAGCCTTAAAACTACATCAAAATGTTCCACATTCAAATTTTCATCAAAAGCATAGAAGACCTATATACGTTTTTGGGCTGAAATCCTCTCCAATAAATATTGGTAGGAGTTTAAGATAATATTGTGGCATCCCATTCAAAGGTTGTAAGTTGAGTGCAACATATTTATTAAGTAGAATACTTGGGACAACCATGTTTTGAAATGCAGGTAGTAAAGTATTTGCCACAGGGCCTAGTTGAGGAGTTGTATAGATAGTAGTTGACTGGAGGTGAAGTGCAGTATAATGCTCTGAGTCAGACTAGTATTAAGGATATATTTGACTTATTCAACTTCTCGGAAAGTATGAAATTTAAAAGGAGGAGAATTTTTAGGAGATTATTGAGATTTTATTCTTGAGGAATATGAGCTAAACAGTGGGGAAATTTCTTCTAAATGTTCCAAGCCTCTCGAAGGGGACTCAGGGTAGTTTATTTGAGCCTTCTATGAGTTGGACATAGACACTTAAGAAAATGAGGTCACAAGATCTAGAGTAATGGTAGTTCTCTCTTTCCAAACTCTCCTAGAAATAATTCTTTCAGGGTCAAATAGTATGTGAGTCTTCTGTTGAGAAGTATTAGAGCGTGTATGAGGCCTCTTGAAAGCTAGGGTAATTTGGTGAATATTTATATAGTGGATTCACCAAGCTTGTTAGAAAATTATATATTACAGAGAAATGGAACAATAAAAAATACTACAGAAATATAAACACAAAAAACACATAAAAAGAGAGAGACACAGATATACGTGGTTCACCCAATTTGGGCTCTGTTCATGGAGAAACAACCAATCCTTCCTTTTATATTATCCAGCAAACTGAGGAGATACAACCTACAATAGATTCGTTGTAATACCCTATTTTCTCTCACACAATCTCTTCTCTCTTTCTCACTCAAAATACAGATCTACATAGAGGCAATACAATTCCCTCATATATAGCAAGGGGTTACCTTCTAGGGAAAAAAAAATCCCTATATTAAACATCACTTCTACTGTTAGATCTCCACCTAATGAACACCCAGATTGACTACGAAATTAAAACATTTTACAAGGCAATTTTACATATATTTTTAGCTTAGGGGCGCTTCCCTTGATCCCCCACCGGGGGGGCTCCCAAAGATCTCAGCTGCCCCACCCTGGACCCACCTTGCAGCGCAAATATTACAGGGGCCGTTGCCACCACATTATGAACTGGGGCCCAATGCAGTGATACCTCTGAATAAAGAAGATAATCAGGGTCCACACCCAATAAAGCTAAGAGATATTCAACCCACACCCCATTTTCTCACCTAATCAAGGGGTGTATAAGTGTCGTACCTAGGGAAAATATTCTGGTTCGTCCCCAAAAATGATGCCAAAAGTTGTTGTCGCTCCAAGAGACAACCTCCGAGTTGAGGAGAGGTTAGTGCATAGGAAATATTATATTATTGATAGAATTTTCTGGACTTATACATGTTGGCTTTGTGGGTCTTGACCCAAGTTCAACGTTATTTAGCCAAACAAATCCCTACACTACTAGCCCTTTTGGCATCAGCTCGCGAAGCGCGGACCGAAGTCTCACTCGAAGTAGTATGGAGGGATGCTGGAACCAAATTTTTCACCCTAAGATGGTCGTGATGTTAGTTTATACCCTCTGCTCCTATTTTCATGTAGGTCGTTATGCCTTAGGGCTCTATTTGTCTACCCTTTATTCCACCCTTTAATACCTTCGCGAAGGTGTACAATTGATCTTCGCATAGCCCTAACTCATGGTCTAGGTACTTTCATGTAGCTATGACAATGTATTGTATAATTTCCTAAGTTGTCCCAAGTGTTTTACTTATCTTAGTAATAAATCACAGTTACTGTCATGTACACTGATATCCTTACTTGCATTCAGTTAACCGATATAATCACATATATTAGCGCATCAAATAAACATTGTAAATTAAACCCAAATGAAATATAATTAGATGCATTAACAAGAACTAAATACACAGTAATAGCAACATACTTCTCTTTTATTGATATCTTCCAGTTTAATAAAAACTCTATCTTCCCTGCGTACACAACTGCAGGGGTTCACACACTTAGCTACAGAATTCTACCCTAGGCCTTTGCGCACTCAGCTGCAGAGCCTCTACCTACGCTAAGACCCAAGAAAACTTAGACTTCTCCACTCTACTTCGCTACTTTCTTCCTTTCTTAACTACCTAGAGCTTACTTACTTAGCTCCTTTTTATACAATCCCATGGTCTGGGGACCATGGGTGGATCTTTACAGCTGACCTTACACTTTAAAAAATAAGGGCAGACAACCCTTTATGAATCTTGACACCTTCAGGCTCCGCGACCATAAAATATGGAGACTTTACAACTTTATTACAAAATTTTCCCAAAACATGGGCTTTTAGCCCCAAACTTTCCCTTGGGGGAACCTGTTCCCAACAAGACCCAACAAAAACATGGTGACTCACCCTCCAATCACTCTTCGGGCATGAAGATCTTTGTGTGAAGACCTTGCAGCTTGACCTATATGACAACAACCTCGGTGGTACACTATGTGGCCGCCTACTTCACTTCTTCAACCAACTGCTCTGTCGCTCATCCTAAACTATCAGCCAGAAGCTTCTACTAAGTTGCTTGCATATTAGCAAGCTTGCCTTCAATGGAGGTCGTGACTGAATAAGCTTCATCCAACCAGGGCTTCAAGCGCACCATCAACACTGCCTCTTTATGCTACGCTGCATCGACCTATTCCTTCAATGTTTTGGCCTCCTACAACTTCGCCATTCTTTGTGTGAGAGCGACAGTGCACGTTGTACCTTTTAGTTCGTCATAGAACTGCTACAATTCTCGTGCCTCTGTCTCCAGCCGCTATACATTACGATCCTCTTGCAGACTCGTCAGGACCTTGAAAGACTATTCAAAAAGTCGTGTGAAGTCTCCTGTTACACTTTCTACCATCGTTATTGCCTCTTGGACAGTGGTTGCACACTGCTCCTTTACTTCCAGCTGAGTTGAAAGCTAGGCCTTCAACTACAAATTTGCAATTTGTAGGTTTAGCTCCAGCTGAACCTTAGCCAACTCTTTGTGAGCTTCACGCACCCCTATAGTAAGCTTGTAGAACTATTCATCTGCCTCCGCATCCTCAGGAATGGCCAATTCGGGGACCACTCGGTAGGCTTCCCTCACGACCTTAATAATGCACATATTTGTGTTAGTAAGTTCCACCATGGAAGTGAGGTCGTTGTCTTGTTATAGGGCCATCTATACATTATTAATATTTTTCTCACTAATTATCTACAAAGCACATCGTTCGCGGGCCCTCAGCTCCATGATCACTCCATCTTGCAGTAGGTGGAGTGTCTCACTAGGAAGTGCTACCTAGTTCAACCCCACTCCCTTGAGGGCACTAACAGTGGGCCTGTTAGCTTCATTTTCTATGGTCAATGCTCCATCCGGTAGCACTATCGCTTGGTAGTCCTTCACATGCAGCATCTCGGTAGCTTATGAAGTATTGATAGTGAGGCTGGTGGACCATGCTAGCCTGTGATGCGTGGATCTGCAGCTCATGCAGACACGTTTGGATGGCCCCTAATATTTGTTGTTGTTGCTGCTCGAAATGCTGCAGTACCTTCGCGGTGACATCTTGCACCGTTTCTCTAATGTCATTCAAATCTCCCTCTATTAAGGTGATTGGGTCCAGTGATGCCTTACTGGCCTTGGATCTCTTCCGCAGTCCCACTTTTTCTTGTTCTTTTGGACGTTTGATTTGGTACGATGCCATCTGCGGGTGCGCTCCATGCTGCTCTATTTTCTTGTCCATTTCTTCCTCTATTTCAGTCCAAGGTGACCTCACACCTTTGTCAGAGCCACGCTCTATTTTTCCTTCCTACTTTTCCGCCTGCTGGGTGGCATTGTGCACTGCCTGGGCCTTGGCAACAACCTCCTTCTTCCTCTTCTTAGCCAGCTATGCTATCTTGAGCTTAGCCTCCTCCTTTTTGCACTACGTGACGGACTTGCTTGACCCCACTGCCAAATCTGAGGCAGTGCACCACTCTGCCAGCCAGCGATCAAGCACTGCATCAATCACATTGTCTGTTGCCAAGTAAGGCAAGTCATGCCATGTATGCTCAGGGTCCTTTCATGCCCTGATCGATACGTGTTTAAAGTCTACCTTGAACTCCACGTACTCCTGCAGTTTGGCAAACATAATAGGTGGCAATCACAATTTACAATTGATAAGCATGCATATATTCAATTCCATCAAGATCCATAAGATATTGCTATCCTTGATGCACTGAGCATACTTGGTTTTGAGTCTTGAAAATGTCATTCATTTCCATTACACTTTCACCATTATGTCCATTATATCACCTCTATTTCACTACTATGTCACCACATTTATCCCACTTTCATTATCATTTGGCCACATTTATGTTTTTCCAATCTTTATTAATTCTAAGCCTTTTAAGTGGATTTGTGGTTAAAAATTAGAAAATAATGTGCATATGCTTATACCTAACAAATGGGTTGAGATTGTTGACATGTGTAGGTTGAAAGGAGGCTTCTAGAAGACCCTTATGTGGCACTCTAAGGCCAAATTCGAATTTGAGTGGAAAGAATCATGGGATCATGAGGATATGTGTCACATCTCCTAATTGTATTGTAACTCTAAGAAGACATGTGTCTTATCAGTTCCTATTTTGATTAGGACTCTAGAGGTAGAGGGAGAGATTCATGGACTCTCATTAATGAGATGGCTTCTCATCTTTTTGTATAAATAGGAGATCTCTCTCCTTCATTGGTTAGCTTGTTAGTCTTAGCTTAGCTTGGCTTGAAGTTCTTTAGCTTGGAGTTTGTAGTTCTTCCTTGATGGCTTTGAAAAGCTTTGGAGAGCTTTGTTGTACTTTGTAATTTTGAAGAATTTGAATAAAGCTTTGATGTTCTCAACATGGAAGGAGATGTGAAGTAGATGTCATGGAGCACTTTAGAATGTAAGGTAGAGTAGATTTCATTTTGTAAATATTGCTTTGTAGAATGTAAGGTAGAGTAGATTTCATTTTGTAAATATTGCTTTGATTTGATTGATTACTTTTAAGTTTGATAGATTAGATTTTTCATTCATGCAATTTTAATTCATGCAAGTGTGTTCAATTTTGCTTTGATTTCATAGGTGGCAGAGGGGCCCCTGCCTTGTATAGTTGTCATTTAATTTTGCATTTAATTTTGTTATGCTTATGTATATTAGCTGTACATAAACTGCTTTCAAGTTGATTGTAGATTAGTGATGCACATAGCCTTTTAATGACTAATGACATGATAGAATCATCTTGTCATTTTGCTGAAGCAGCAAGGATACAGGGTCTCATAGTCACTAGCTGATTGTTTGGTTATTGCATTTTATTTTGATTGAACTAATGACATGATAGAATCATCTTGTCCTTTTGTTGAAGCAACAAGGATACTGGGTCTTATAGTCATTAGCTCATAGGATTTCCATTTGCATTAAACACTTTAGAAAAACCAACAAGAACAAAACCCCAAAAACAACATAAACTATAAAACAACGAAGTAAGAGGACGGTTAACTAAGCACATATAGTGCACCACACTTCATCAGTTTACGATACCCAGATTGATAATTTATGTAGAGCAATTTAAGACATTAAATTGGCTAGACACCCACTCTAAACCTAGGAACTCGTGTCAGGCACAGATTGCATCTAGGATGTAGGTTGACATGTAAATCTCTACATGCATACCTCCGCGTGACTATCAAGCCTTCGTTACTTTCTCCTTCAGCTAATGAGCCAGTATGCCAGACTAGTTACATGGTTTTCCTTCTCTAGCCAATTGGTCCAGTGCAACTACCCAACTCTATGGGAAGGTTTCTGTGCTTTCTTGGCCATACAGTCGACAAGAAAATAAGATCAAGTATTGTTATGCCTTCCTCAATATCTCTGTCTTGTAGACCTGGTTGGGTGTCAACCTGAATCGAGTTGGCTCCTTTACCCAATTCTTCATAATGTCTCTAGAGTTAGCACTATTGTTGGGTAAGCTGAATGGAGTCTCCATGACAGTCACAGAATCTGACATCTGATACATCTCATCATAATCTCGTTTCCAGAAGGTTTTAGGCTTTGTCCCCACTAACACTTATCAAGGTCATCATCTCAGGATTAATGTGAGAGACAATCAAGTGTATCATGTCGATGCATGGGAACATGGGACATCTACATGCAATCTGGTACAAGTCGGACTTGTGAATGTTCACGTACACTTGAGGGTCTTCGAGATGTTCACAAAAGTGCTTGAAAATGTCTCATTGACCTCTTTCCACTTCAGTTTGATGTCCTTGTCTAGATACAACTTTATGTCTTTGTAGATCGGCAGGCTAGAAGACACTTTCTCATCTACTGCTCTAGTTGCATTTTGATCAGTGTCCTTAGATCTTGTTCTCTTGGAAGCCATTAAGATATATGAACACTTTAAAGATCTAGAGACAAGAAACATGTATGGCAAGAAATCTATCAGTGAAAACAAAACAACTTCGGGGAATGACACACCACATACCTGGGAAACTAATGGGCAAGATTGCACAATTTCTTCTGGGAGGCTGGGTGACTAGCTACTAGAACTGCACAAAAGGAGGTCTGGGCTATCTAGGAGGTTGGACTGGCTATTGGATCTACACAATACACAATCTAGATTGGCTACTAGCAGTTGGGATTGTGCAATGCGTAATTCTAGCTCAGAAGGACTATAGGTTCAGGGACTACATTGCACAATTTCCTAGGCTAGCAGTCATTTTCCTATAGAAATGTGAAAAACAATATTAGATGAAAATTTTGGGAAAAAATGCGCATTTCTGGGGAGGAAGGCCAGAGTCCTTCCCTAGATTCCACAATGCAATCTCAGTGAAGGCAGAGTCCGGGCCAAGGTTGGCCCAACTCGCCGATGGGAAATTGAAAGAAAATTAGACAGTGAATGCATGGTGACACTAAGTGATAATAGTAGTGATTAAAAATGCATGTAAAACATGAACAAAAGATTCATCAAACAGATCAACATGCATGTGGGTGAAGTAGTTCACCGGTTCGGTGAATGTTCATGCAAAATAGTTTCATGCATGCGACAGCAGTGAGATGGCAATGAAAATTGAAACAAAGATAGGAAAAGTTAGTATACATGTAAACGACAACAAGTGTTAAAAAAAATCAAGCAAACAACAGTCGCACAAGTGAATACACAAAAAGCGACAGAAATGCTGAAAAAGACAAGTTGAGGCCACTTACCCGTGAATCGCTGAGCGGAATGTTTCAAAGAGTCTTGGATGTGCTGTGGGATGTCAGATCTCCAAGAGCGATGTGAAACAATGAGATTTGATGCATCGAATAAATAATTTTGGGCTCATGACACGCATGCCACAAATCTAGGAAAAGGTGACACTTGGAGGGAAGATTCTAAAACAACTTTTGTATGTATTTCCTCGGTTGCTGAAAATAAATCCCTGAATCATGGGATGCCTTTTTCATGTTTCTTTTTTATATTTCAAGAAGAAAAAGTTATGCATGCATGCAAGTTAGGTTTCCTTGGTCTTGGGTGAAACTGGTCAACCAGACTGCTCATGCATGCAGCTACTCAATTGCTTGAGAAAAATGTGCATTTTTGGTTGGGAGCTAGGCTGACTGCCCAAGGGTTTCCATAATTTCATGGCAAAGCAACTGACTATTGCCCAGATTTGCGCCAATTCTGGGTTGAGCAGCCCTTCTAGGGAAATTTTCTTAGTTTTTGTTGAGAGTGTTGGCTAGAATAAGTACACATTTCTGGAGCCCAGCAGGCTACTAGACAGAATTGCGCAATTTCTGGAGGGAAGGCTGGTTTCCCTCCAGAAAGGTGAAATTTTCTTAGGGAAGTTTCTTAGCGTATAGCTAGATCAAGTCTGTGTGAACAACTTGTGAGGTAAATGCATCAAGCTGTGATCGACAGGCTGCCTTTGTGGATGAAAAACACTTAAGCTTGTGTACTTGACGAAGCAGGACAAGGTGTTGTGAAAGGTTGGTAGGGAGGCTCCAAAACGGACTAAGGAAAATTTTCGAAGGGTGTTTGTAGCTACTACAACACTTGGCAACACACTAGTAGAAATCCACCTCTCTGAATGGACCTTGTTCGTGTAAAGCAAGTCTAACACCTCCGAAATTATTGTTCAGTTCTCAACTCATCTTGGTTTCACACTAGCTTGATTGTAAGATGTAGCATCTACCAAGCTATTGGTTGATTGACACACATTTCAAGCCAAGGAAACACAGTTGTTTCGATTCGGGTTGAGGGGTATATAGGTGCACAAGAAGTGTAGTCATCAGAATTTGAGTTTCATCTCTAGTGTTGATCCACTGCCAACAGGCCTAGACAGTACCCCGATGGAGCCACATAAGAACACAAGCATGGCTACACTGCCAATGAGCCTCATCAGTACCCCGATGGAGTTACTTGCATCACCTCCCTACACAAGAATCCTTTCTCTTCTTTCACCTTATTCATTTTTTATTTTTATTTTTTTTTACTTTTCATTTTTAATTTTTCAACTTTTTCAACTGTGCATAACACTTATTCATTTAAGAGACGGAAGAGGGATCTTGACTTATTGAGAGCAGAAGATGTTGTTCCAGCAAAGAAGTAATTTATTATTCTCCGACGTGCCTGTTAAGGTTTTCCCCCTCACCTTACTCTACTTGACTAAGCTGACAAGGGTTAACCCAAAAACAACCAACTAGAGAAGGTTACACTAATTAGTGCACAAGCATTGTGTTTTCACCAAGGTTCACTTCAAACAGTATGTATTCTCCTTTGACGTATCATGGATGGAAAGTAACAAGTTATTCATACAAAGGCAAGATGACAGATAACCAAGTAGCGATAGCTGTACAAGCTCTCTCATACTTCACCTAGCTTGTTTCAAGAGTCATACATGGTTTCATGTAAAACTAACCTATGAATGAAACAAGCAAACTATACAAACAAAACAAGTGAAATAACAAACAAAAAAGCAAAGAAAGAGTAGAAGTAAAAGTGAAAGCAAAGTAAGTAAGAAAACAAGAAAGCAGACAAAAAAGCAAACAAAGCAAATAAATAAACAAGCAAACAAGCATACTGATTGAAAGAAAACACTACTCCTACTCCTACACTAATGGTGCATGGGTCTGATCACATGAAGTGATATTTCCAATGTAGCCACTAGCACACTGGTTGACCCATGTTGGTGAAGGCTTGGTCCGCAAGCAACCCCGTTGTGCGAACCAGCAAGAATGAAAGATACAACAATGAATACAACCACACTTCGTGTTTCAAAGTGTCCATGGGACATAAGTGAGTACTAGTGCATGACAAGCAGTCTGTGGACTTATCATATTGTTGTGGGTCACCCGTGCAATTTTCAATCATAAGCACACTCTTGACTATGACATTCAAGCAAATGAAAGAAACAAAGATAACTTGCGTTGCGAACGAGTTCTTGCAATGTAAGATTCCTCTAATGAATGAGTGATGGGATCATGCAGTTCAAGTGGAAGAAGTGTGATATGTGTGTGAGATGGATCTTCAATGCACACAGATGAGTGATGAGGAGCCTTGGGTGATTGAATAGTTTCCTGATCAGAAGTGAGACTAAACCCAAGAGGCAAGGACCTGACATAACCATCAGCTCGGGCTGAAGTGCCTTGACAACCTTGGGTGTTTCAACTTCATCATCAGATAAATCATCATAAACTGGTGGCTTCGAAAGATCAACTGTGATAGATTCATTATTGTGATAAAATATGGAAACAAATTGATCACAATCACCACGATCAGAAAAATCAATGAATTCATCGGCATCCTCATGATCAGATGAATCAAATAGAGGGGTAGATGGAAAGTGAAAAAACTCATCCTTTATGTTTCTGGAAAAGACAAATGAAAGATTAAGTGGATTTTCAATGAATAAATTATCCTCTCCATTGTTGAATGATGGACCAACATCCAGTGAGTCTTGGGGGGGATCAGTAATGGGTGCATCCGTGGATGAAGACACACATGTGAAATCATGGATGGCAGGTTCACCAAAGATGTTAGGAAATAACAGAGGATGCTCGGATGGAAGGGAGTCCTCCTTCACCGAGTGTTTATGCTCAAGCTCCCACTCATACTCTTCATGAATGACAATGCATGTTGGTTGTGAAACACCAACTTTGTAAATGGGTTGTTCCTCATTCACAACAAATGAAGAGTCTGGAATGGACGAACACAATAAAAGATCATCTGGAGGAACACCCAAGTGTGAAGACGCAGGTCGTAGAACAAAATGCATATGATAACTCAAAGGACTCATAACCAAATCTACACAAAAATTAAGTGAAGTGATGTTGGGAGAGTGTGAAAGATGAATAGGTGTGTCAGCATAATCTTTAAAATTACTAGGCAGTGGCAGAGCTATTGAAAGAGAGGAAGGTAGACAGTGAGTCGAGATAGTGCCCACATCCACATGAGATTGCATAGCTCCATCAATGAAGAATGTTGAGCGAGGCTTGATCTCAAGATTCTTCTTGGGAGTTAGATTTCTTAAGGAAATACTCGAACCAGTCCCAAATATAGGTAAATTTCATTTGGATCCTCAGAGATTTAAACTGCAAGTCATGGAAGTGCTGCCAAAAATAAATAACCGATTCATGCGGAGCCTTCCATTATTGTAACATTTTTTGGTCAAGATGGTCTGGATCAAAATGATAGAAAGTGTCTTCAGTAAAATCATAGAAGTTCTCAAGTGAGTGCACACTGTCAACCAGTAGGCTGAGCAGCCAATGATGTGGAGATTCACGAAGTGTGTGTGTGCAAGCAACAAGCTAACCTGTTCGCCAGAACACCCATCTTCCTCATGAAGAATGGAAAGAAAGTCATGTAAGTACTCAGGCTAGGCCACTTCTCCTTCACCATCATACATGAAAGTCAACAAGAGATTGAAAAACTCTCTCGTGATGGAGACATCTTCAAGATTTGAAAAACATCACGTGGGGGAGAAGAATGCAAGAATCCATGAAAGGTATGCAAAGCTTTAAAACCAGATGAGATGAGACAACTTGTCATCTGGCCCTCCTTCTAGCACCAGAAGTGTTGATGGTACTGGACCCACCAACATGTCAAGGGGATCTCCCCAGTAAGAAGTCCAAATTAGACCTTAGACTGTTTGGTATAGGAGTCCCAACAGTGGGTCATATGGTAATGACTTGACTGCGATGTCGCACAGAGGCAAGTAGGATAACTCTGTCAGTAGCAAGGGTGTGACCATTGCAATGAGTCAAGGAAGGTGTATGAGAGGTTCTAACACATGGGGGCTGAGATGAGTGCACCCCTTCAAAACTCATAGCAATACTCACTTGGGAAGGGAACACACAAGCGAAGATGCATCACAAACTAGAAAGTAGGTCAAACGACAATCCAAAGTGATGTTTAACCAACAACACATTCGCAACAAGATTCATACAATTTCATACAAAAAAATCATACACAACTACGTAAGTTAAACAACAAACATCACTAAAGCAACCACAACAGTCCAACTACAATAACAACATATGCATGAAAACGTGCTGGCTCTTATTATATAAAGAAGTGTAAGTTCCAATCATATAATACATCCATGTAAACCCGCTAGCCCCAACAGTGGAACGTTACAGCCAAATCGGCCTGCTCCTCCAAAGAGATGAACTAGCTTCGTGCAGTGGAGAAGTCGAGGCGTGTTACGATACTGTCCAAGCTCTCTCCAAGATAGTCTTATTGGAAGCTTGGCTGACCAAAAGCCTATACAATGAGTTGTGAGGGACTATTTATAGAAAAGGGTGGGATGGCCCATGACATTCCCCTTTGTGACTGTTCAACTACTCTCATGACTCTTCACCTACTCTATGACTGTTACATCCACTATTGACACTTGACTTACACTTGACATGACTCAACATTACAATGCACATGTACCCATGTGAACATAATGTCTTGAGCAAGCCAACTAGACATCACTCTGACTTAGACAACTATAGAAGTCCAGCTTCTCAACATCCTCATGCTAATGAATAGTAACATATTGATTCCAAGCTTTGTATTCTCTGATAGTGCCCATGTGTTCCGAGGTGACATCCATCTAAAACTTGACCTTCGCCTCCATAGCATACGGGTACACTGCTCAGGCTCCTCTATCCAACTCGTTTGAAAGCATGCACATAATTGTCTTCAATGTGGCCGAACCAACAACATATTTGTGCATGATGTATGCACTGATAGGCAAGTCTAGGCTAGTCGCAATGTGCATCAACTCGTCGAAGTATGAGTCGAGCTCTAGTCAGACCTGCTTCTTGGTCTTTGCCTGGGTGAGAGTCCTGATTGATGGGATCGCATGCCTGTGCACCACAACATCCATACTCTTGAATACTTGTGCATGGGATACCTGTATGCTAGTGATGAACTACGAGAGCTCTTCATAATTCTTTATCTGACTTCGGATATGTGCCTTTAGCTCAACCGCATTGACCCTTAACATCTTAGGCAAGTGAAGTGGTTCTCCCTTGTAATTCATCATCCATATTTGCATATCATCCACATCAGCATGCACATTTTTCAAGCTACATGCTCTTCTAGCACATCGTTATTGCTATCCATTGAGATGAATGAATTCCTTGTGTACAGTATCAAACTCAGAGTACAATTCTCACATAACTATGTCAAGAGACAAAACTTCATCTAGTATTGCCTTCTTCAGTTTAGCTTGTGTGGACATTGTCACCAAGTCTCCTCCTTGCTTGGTTGTTTGTAGTTCCTTTGCCATTCACTCATTCTCAGCTATCAGGAAGCAAATACTTGAGCTAGTGGCTTTGACATACACTCTGGTTGCATCGGCTAAGGAAATTAGATGTTTGCAAACATCTATCATGATCACTCATTCTTCAACTTTCATAGGAAAATTTTGATCCTTCGGAGTTGACACTGTGCAAGACTACACAACTCTATGTTGGGATTCATCAAACGAGATGTTGTGCATCTCATCTTTCAGATGATCAGCAAGTATCTGAGTGCCTCCTTGGTCATCTGAGACTTTCTCATCATCTAGATGCATTGAAGTGGGTGAGTCGGCCTCTTTGTGATGAGGCATGAGGTTGGTGTCCTCTTCCAACTCCTGCTGCTCCATGTTTGCATCCAACTGTTGCAGTGCCTATTCTATCTCATGAGAAAAGTCTTGCCTTTACGATGGTTCACCCTATTCGCTCGATGCTAGTTGTTCATATGAATCAACTTTTTGTATGGGTGCTGCTTCGTCTTTTTACACATGTTGTGCCCCTTGTTGTATTTATTGTTGATGCACTTCCTTCTCCTGTTTGTGCAACTCTTGTTCCTTTCAAAGTTTCTCCCTCAGCTCATGCAACTCCTTCTCTACTTCTTCCATTCTCTTCTTTTCCTTCTGCCATCGAACGATTCGCTTGTCGCGCTGCTGCCTCTTTGCCTCTATAACCATAAGTGCTTTCTTTACAAGTGGATCTACTCAAAACTTGTAGTTTTGTTCCTCCTCCATGCAAATGACAATCTTCCTCTTCACTTTTCCATGAACAGGTATGCTTGGCTCTGCTGCCACTGCTGCTACTTCTGGTGCTCTTCGTGATGCTGCTTCGCTAACCGCTCTACAGTGAATCTGACTGGCTCATTGGGTTTGGAGAAACTGTAGGAATATCTCCATGGGTCCTCCTCGGACCAATGAAATGCCCCATAGATCCAGTTGAACTAAACTCTCACACAGTGATCCTTCACAATGCAATGTGGGTCATACAGATTGTAGCTTCAAAGGTTGAATGGGTACTTCTTCATTAGTTTTGCTTCGACATCCGCTTGCTTGATACTATGAATCTCATATAACCTAATCCGCAATGGAAGAGTGGGCCAAGGTTCCTTCTTCTTCTGATGTATTCTAGTTGTCAATCCTGCCAAGATGTGATATGTTACTTCTTGCATGAGAAGTATGTCCAAGGAAAACTTTGGCAAAACATGCGGAGGCTTCTCCACACTGAACATTTGGATGAAAGTGTCGGACGGTGAGGCATACCAATCTACAATGCCTATCAATGCCTCCATTGCTTCCTTTAACATGCAGGGTGGATCTTGTTTGAATATCATCTTGTACATAGGGGCGACAAAATGATCAGACGACCATATAATTATTCCTTTGAAGCTGCATTCAGACAACAACTTGAAATATGTTCACAATAGTCTCTGTTGGTGACCATGCCCACTCTAAACCTGGGAAATCATGTCAGGCACAAACTACATCTAGGAATTAGGCAGACATGTAAATATCTATATGCATACCTCCAGGTGACTATCGAGCCGTCGTTACTTGCTCCTTCAGCTGATGAGCCAGTATGCTGGACTAGTTACATGGTTTTACTTCTCTAGCCATTTGGTCTAATGCAACTACCCAACTTTGTGGGAAGGTTTTTGTGCTTTCTTGGCCATACAATCGAAAAGTAAATATGATCAAGTATTGGCACACCTTCCTCAGTATCTTTGTCTTTTAGACCTGTTTGGGTGTCAACCTAAATCGAGTTGGCTCCTTTACCCAATACTTCAGAATGTCTCTGGAGTTATCACTGCTATTGGGTAAGATAAATGGAGTCTCCATGATAGTCACAGGCTCTGACATCTCATACGTTTCATCATAATCTCATTCCCAGAAGGTTGCAAGCTTCATCCCAATAACACTTCTCAAGGCCATCGTCTCAGGATCACTATGAGAGACGATCTAGTGTATCATGTCCACACATGGGAACATGAGATATTTCCATGCAATCCGATACAAGCTAGACTTGTGAATGTTCACATACACCTTACAGTCTTCGAGATGTTCCCAAAAAGTGCCTACAAATGTTTCATTGACCTCTTGCCACTTCAGTTTGACGTCCTCGTCTAGATACAAATTTGTGTTTTCTTAGATCGACAGGCTAGAGGACACTTTCTCAACTACTGCTTCAGCTGCATTTCCATCAGTGTCCTGAGATCCTATTCTCTTGGAAGCCACCGAGATAAATGAATAATTGAAATATATGGAGACAAGCAACATGGATGGTGAGAAATCTATTAGTGAAAACAAAGCAACTTCGGGGAATGACACATCACATACTTGGGAAACAGATTGGAAAGATTGTGTAATTTCTTTTGGGAGGTTGGGTGATTGGCTACTAGAACTATGCAGAAGGTAGTCTAGGCTATCTGGGAGACAATACTGGTTGATGGATCTACGCAATGTGCAATCTATACTAGTTGCTAGCTTCTGGGATTACGCAATGCGCAATTCCAACTAGGAAGGACTACAGGCCTAGGTACTCCATTGCACAATGTTCTGGGCAAGCAGTCACTATCCTCCAAAAATTTGCAAAACAATCTTGGAGGCTAGTGATAGGAAGAAATGTGAATTTCTAGAGAGGAACGTAGAGCCTTCCTTCCCCAAATTGCATAATGCAATCTTAGTGAAGGCAAAGTCTAGGCCAAGGTTGGCCCAATTCGTCGACAGGCAATTGAAAGAAAATTAGATAGTGAATGTGTGGTGACACAAAGTGATAATAGAAGTGATTGACAATGTGTGTAAAACATGAATGAAATATTCAACAAACAGATCAACATGCATGTGGGTGAAGCGGTTCGCTGGTTTAGTGAACATTCGTGAAAAATAGTTTCATGCATATGACAACATTGAGATAGAAACGAAAACTAAAACATAACTAGGGCAAGCTAGTATACATGTAAACGACATCAAGCATTCAAAGAAATCAAGAAAACAACACTCACATAAGTGAATACACAAAAAGCGACAGAAATGCTGAAAAAGACAAGTTGAGGCCACTTATTGGTGACTAGCTGAGCGGATGTGTCAAAGAGTCTTGGATGTGCTGTGGGATGTTAGAGCTCCAAGATAGATGTGAAAGAATGAGCTCTAATGCATTGAATAAATAAATTTGGTCTCATGACATGCATGCCACAAATCTAAGAAAAAGCAACACTTGGAGGGAAGTTTCTAAAAAAACTTTTGCATGTAATCCCCCGACTGCTAAAAGTAACTCCCTAAATCATGGGATGCCATTTTCATGTTGCTTTTTGCTATTCCGAGAAGGAAATTTTATGCATGCATGCATGTCAGGTTTCCTTGGTCCCGGGTGGAACTGGTCAATCAGACTGCCCATGCATGCAGCTGCTCAACTTCTTGAGAAAAATGTGCATTTCTGGCTGGGACCTGGGTTGATTGTCAAGGGGGTTTGCACAATTTTTGGACAAAGCAGCTGACTGCTACCCAAATTTGTGCAAATTTTGGGCTGAGCAGCCTTACTGGGGAAATTTGCACAATTTCTGTGGCGACTGTTTGCTGGCATAATTATGCAATTCTGGAGCCCAGTAGGTTGCTAGATAGAATTGCACAATTTCTAGAGGGAAGGTTGGTTGCCCTCGAGAAATGTGCAGTTTTCATGGGGAACTGGTCAGTCTACAGCTGGACCAAGTCTGGGTGAACATCCTGTGAGGGAAATGCATCAAGCTGTGATCGATAGGATACCTTTGTGCATGAGAAACACTGAAGCTTATGTACTTGATGAAGCAAGACAAGGTGCTATGAAAGGTCGATAGAAAGGCTCCAAAATGGGATAAGGAAAAATTTTGGAGGGTGGTTGTAGCCACTACAACACTATGTTGCAGAGCGCTGGTAGCATCTTTGCACCTGTGCTGACCCCCGTTTCATGCAAAAAAAAAATCCTTTTGATGTTTTCTCTCTGATTGACTTGATTCTAGTTGGTCTTCCCTATGTCATTGAGTGTGTTTAGCCCTCTCAGAAGCCATCATCTTGTTTTCTTTTGGTTTTTAGTGCATTTGATAAGAATTTGTTTAGGTTTTAATTTCTTCTAGCCTTCAAGTCATTAACAAATTGATCGCTTGATCGTTGGATTTCTTGAAAGAATTGGTGTTTCAATCATTGTTCTGAAAATTGTTTTTTATTAGTGATTAGACAAATATCTTAGTTTTCATCTAAAAAATAAGTGGAATTGAAAAGAAAAATCTTATGCATTATCCATTGCATATAGGGTATTGTGAGTGAAAGTTGTTGTTAGAAATAGTTTCATTAAGGGAATTGCTTAACAATTTTATTTGTTGGATCTTGTGTGCTTCTTATTCTTTGTTCTCTGCCCTCCCATATATAGTTTTCATTGAAATGAAAAAGTTTTGTTTTATCATGCCAGTTTATATTTTAGGATATTCAGGTGAAATTGTGGTGAACCTTGAAAACCAAAACGTAAATCATGATAAACCTTAAAATTTACTGAGTCAACCTAAGGAGCATTTGTAACATTAATGCAAACATTTATAGGTCTAGTCTAGAGATGTGTTCTGGTGTCTATAAACATAGGAGCTGTTTTTTTTTTTTCAGCATTGCATTCTGGGGGTGATATCCCATTCCATGTACATAATTGTATCAGACCATTGTCCATGTACCTATGGGTATACTGGATGGAGGTCCACACATGAAAAGTTTATGGGAAATATCTCATCATACGATTATGCATTAGACAACACTAAAATGGAATCCACTTCGACATACGATCAAGTATATTTTAGAAGTCCACCATAGGTAACTGAGTCAACTACCTTATACACTATGATACACTGAACAAAACATTCATGGTGATTTCCTACCGGTACGTAAATCCTTGGTTCTCCAAGGTTTTATATTACAGTTCACAGTTGCTTGGTAAACCTTTATGCCTAGTTTACCTTCATTATTTTTATTTTTTTAATTTTTAAAATTTATTAATCCACTTTGGAAGAACAAGACCCTATACCTCGTTATTTATGTAGAGTTAAAAATAAGCCTCCTCTTCCACTAGAGGCAACTCCTAGCCATCATCAGAAGCATAATAAAACAAATACTATCGAATCTAGTACTTCATGGGCTATTACTTTTGGTCCTCCATCTGATATAGATCCACCATAATCATCATTTCTTATGAGTACAAAGTTCGAGATTACCTCTCCATTGGTTGGTGACTCTAACACATTTGAAACTGGAGCACTTGAAATCTCTTTACCTGAGGTTATTGAACTTGTATTTCCCAAGTTAAAGATAACTAAACCCAAGGTTATACAACCTGAGGCACTTCAAACATCTTTCACTTCAAGACCTTATCATTCTCTTCCTCTATCTTAGACATAACCTCAAACTGTATATCTTGGACCTGACAATAAACTCCTTCCACCTGGTCTTGTCAGTATCGAAGAGATTCCATAGGAATAGCCTCAACCCTCCTATTCCATTCAAGCAAAGACTAATTTTTATCAGGCCCATCCTTTTTGTCTGCTCATACTCTATTTCAGTCTCCTTTATTTGATTCTTTTTCTTCAATTCACCTCTACGTTTCTCTTGTTAATCGTCTTGGGGATTAACCATGACTAAGTCTGCTTTGGTTTCTTAGCCTGTATTTTCTACCATGGATGAGATAACCCTGGTTGCAACCTCATCGATGTTTGAAACTACACTAGAGGCACATTTTTATGGTATCCCGTTCATCTCGCCTCGTTGCAAATCCTTGTCTGGTACCTTCTTTGGTATAGCATCTAGTCCATGGACCTCTCCCATGACATCTATATCTGGAATGTCATCTGAAACTCCATTAGTGAGAAGTACACAATCTTCTCATCTTCCTCCATTTATTCCTACATTTCAACAACATACTTACCCTTATGTTAGTGGACATGGTTATTTACAATAGCCCAATCCATGTCCTATTGGGAACCCTCCTCTTTGGGGGAAGTTTCCTTCGTATTACCATCCTCTTTTGGTTGGGGGTTAACCTGTTGTAGGTTCATTTCCATCTCCTCATATTAGTTCTTAGCCTCAAATGAGTCTTCCTTATTCAGGAATGGTTGCTAGTGTTTGGAAAACTACTTTGCATATTCAACTTGGTTCAATTATGGCTTTATCTTTAACTTCTCAACATGTTCCATCTACCCATCAGATTTATGTTCAACAACCCATCTCTCAACCTGTTCAAACTAAAATGAATGTGAGCCAACCTTTATATTTTTTTATCTTTAACTCAAACCATTCTTCTAGTATCTAGCATATATCAACCCATGTATACCTAGCCTCTTCAAGGTAACTTACAATCACAACAATTTGGTTAGGCCATTCCTCAAGGTCAGATGGGTTAGGATGTGTATGGTATGGCATAGGCACAACCACAACTAAATCCACCTTATGTTAGGATGATGAAAAATCCCACATGGTAATTATATCCACCATATCAAGGTATCCCGCAAATGCCTTAGGGTCAACAAGTCTAAACTCAGTCGTTCCAACCTTTGCAAGGTCATCCTAGAGTTAGATAATAGGGTTATGTGTATATTGGCTATCAAAATCCTCTCTATCTTGGGTCACATAGACCTATTGCTCAAGATATGCCTTCTTATCTATTATATCCTCCATTGGACCTTAACAAGTAGTTTCCATTTATGGTGACCCTTGAATTTGAAAATTTGACCAAGCTCACAAACTATCCCATTTGTCATTCTCCTTGGTGGTCATTTATTCCTACCAAGTTGCCTTCTGATATTCCTAAATTCAATGGAAACCCTAGAGAAGACCCATCCACCCACATAATGACTTATAATTTTTGGTGTTCTTCAAATTCCCTCAATGATTTTTTTGTTCATTTTCATCTTTCCCAACATACACTCATTGGTACGACAACTAAATGGTACATAGAATAACCTTGATATTTGTTTGATAACTTTAGCACCTTGGCTACTACATTCCTGACACATTTCCAGTTACCCATCAAATATGAAACTGGAATAGAACCCTTAACCAGTTTCAATTAGACTAAGGCCAATCACATATATGATCATATTCATGAGTGGTGGAGACATGGTCATTTGGTTAAAGCTTTTGTTCCTGACCAATTTTTAGCTGAATGGTTCATTAAGTTTATGTTTCCATATATCACAGAAGATGTATCCAAAGGAAGAGTTGTAACTAAAGAATAGGTGGTCACTCATGCCCAGTACTTGGATCTCATTTAAACCCAATCTGGCATGTTTTATGATAATATACTAGATGCATTGCGACCTACTGATTGTGTTTCACAAACTCCTGGTAATGAATCACATTCGGCTGATGGCGTGATTGGTTCTACCAGCTAGCAGTCAATGACTAAACCATCTAGTTCAACCCTTGTTGTCACTGCTCAAAACCCTCCTTCCACTTTTGCGACATCTACTTCCAAGATCAATGTTGTCCAATCATCTAAAGGAAAATCTCTGCAACCAGGAAGCAAGAAGAAAGGAAAAGTCAAGAAGAAGAAAGAAAATGCTCCACAAGATAAACAAAACAATTAGTATTCCGAAGAGAATAGGAAACCTCATTACCCATGTCTAATCTTTATTGAGGAGCATTTTAGTCGTGATTGTCCACACTAGGCATATGGGAATCAATTCCTCAAATCCTTCACTACACCGGCTATGTTGACAAACCCATTTCAAAATCAGGAGAGAAATTTGGTTTCCTGGGACTGAAATTCCTCTATTTTAGTTTTGATTCTTTCCTTTATTGTGCCTAAAAATGATATTTTGGTGGCTACCCAAAGTAAGGACTATGGTAATTTGAATCCTTCGAGTGGTTAGGCTATTGATAAACCTACCAATTCAACCTCATCTCCACTGGCCTCTACTCCAAATGGCGTACATACTTATTTAAATAGTAATCATCCCAAGGGCATTATCCATAAGTTGACATTCAACTCGCATGTAAGAGAAGATCAAAATTATAACATAGTTGATGACCTGGCTCAGGCTCCATCCGCTATGTCCACTCTTGAGGTGTTGTAAAATTGCCTCACCCAAAAGAAGGCTTTTCTCTTGGCAATTGGATGTATTGATCCTTTAGATTCTAACCTAGTAATCTTTAACCATGAGAACCATACACAGCAAATTCGGGCTCAACTAGACTTCATGATACAGGTTTATTTTCGTGGTAAGAATATTCATCATTCCATTATGGACAAATGTTCCTCAACCTATATTATGTCCCTATCTTGTTGAAAGGCTATTGGTTCTCCCCAGTTAATCCAGTCACCAAACACTTTGAAATATTTTGATGGAAGAACTTATAAACCGTCTGGGATTTTGAATTCTCTACAGGTAGAATTTGGTGGCAAGACTGTATCAGTAGAAGTCTAATTTATCGACAAACGTCTAGATTATAATCTTCTAATGGGTCGTACGTGGGTCTATGCCATGGTTGTAGTTGTTTCCACATATTTTTGTGTTAGGTCCCTATACTACTATTCTAACCCCTTATTGTTATTAGTGCAACCCCCTTATTGTATTATTGTGCCCATATAGTCCCCATGTTGTTATTATTATGCCCCATAGAATCCCACTATTGTTATTGTTGTACCCGTAAATTATTATTGTTATGTAGGCTTTGATTGTATTGCGACCCCTTAGACTCCTATATATAGAAAGGAGGTCTTGTCATTTGTATCATTCAAGAATTTTTCATTTGTCTAATGTAAAGGAGGTTTCACCCCTCAAAGAGGCTAATTTCTAAGTCGTTGTTCTATCTTTTCTATCTTTTTGTGAGTTGGTTTCATAACATTTGATATCAAAGGTTTGGATTCCAGGGTTTCACTACTCCAAATAGGTCATCTTGGCATTTTTGCTATAACTTTTCACTACGAAGTTTCAAAAACTAAAACAAGAACTCATTTGATAAAAAATGGTTATGAACCTTGGGTGCAAATTTCAGATCTTATCTTGCTATATTTTTGGAGATATGATCTGAGGAAGTTAGAGTTTTTGCAAGCTCCAAAATCCCATCTCAAACAGGCCATTGTGGCATTGTCGTTGTAATGTTTTTGCTACAAAGGTTTAGACTATGAAATTCAAATTCATTTGAACTGAAATCATGGTGATGCTCGTCCCTAATTTTAGATCTTGTTTTGCTATATTTTCAGAGATATGGTCCAAGACATTTAGGGTTTTTGTAGGCTTCTAAATTATATCCCAAACAGGTGACCTTGGGTAAATCATCATAACTTTTGCTTTGAGCATCAGACTGAAATTTCGTAAGAATTTACAGGAAGAGGACGTACTATAATTTATATGTATTGTTTTTAGGTTCGAAGGTCAAAACAATGACACTTGGCACTTCATACAAGTTCTCTCTACTGAAAAGGTATATAATCATGTCATCTCGGGAGATTAGGCATAACTCTCTCTTGGAGAATCCAATTTCAATCACACTAGTGGGATTGGAAAGTGGACATAGAGGGATACTGTAGGTTGCAATTTTAGAGCTTGGAGATCTGGAATTTCAGAAATAAAATAGATTCAAGATCAAGCTGTTAGAGATAAGAAACAAAATGACTCGAATCAAGAAAATAGAAACACCTAGTAAGAAAAATTGGATGGATGATTTGAAGAATGCGATTGAAGATAAGATAAATAGTTTTATAAGTTCCATGGAAGAAGATTTGAAGAAAGACATGGAAGGTTTGAAGGAAGGTGGGAAAAAATTGCTACAAGAAAGGCCTCCTAATGACGAAAAGGTAGTAGAGGAAACTCATGATGAAAAAAAAATAAATGTTAATCATGATTTCATAGAATCTAACATTCGATTGAATACCCACCATATTCCAAATATTGATATGAGGAAGTTTGATGGAAAGGATTCCATAACATGGATACTACATATGGAGAAATATTTTGATCTACCTAGTGTGCAACTATTACAAAAGGTACATATTGCATCTTTATATTTACAACCGAATAATTTTTTATGGTATAAAGGGCTTTGTTCTAGTAAACCACTTGTCACCTGGTCAATTTTCATGGAGGAAATGATAGCACATTATGAGGATACAAAGAGAAGCACCTTTTTTAGCCAATTGATAAATCTCAAACAAAACGGTTCAATGATGGAACATATTGAGGACTTCCATAAATTAAATATAAGGGTAAAAGATATTCCAGAGGAGCATAGGATTGATATGTTCATAGAGACTTTAAAGGATAACATCCAACATGAGGTTTTCCTTTGGGAACCTGATTCATTGGAGAAGGTATTTAGGTTGGCAACAAAAATGGAAAGAAAAATTATGGCAACAAGGAAGCCTACCACTCACAACTATAAAGACGGAAGTGTTGTTTCTCTTAGCCTTTCACCACCTACAAGATTGACACCACAACAATTGGAAGGAAAAAGAGAAATTTACAATTGTGATAAAAAAATACATTAAAGGTCATAAGTATGCTGAGAAGAAATTAATTTACATAGATGGAAAAGAGAAGCAAGAAAAGGAACAAGAAACATCAAAAGAAGAGGGTATACACCATAAACCAATCCCAAAGAAAGAAGAAATGAATCTGACCATATCTTGTAATGTATTGATAGGAATTACCACTCCTCAAACTTTCAAGATAGAAGGGCATATCAAGAAGACAAATGTAATAGTGTTGATTGATTTGGGTAGTACCGATAATTTAACTCATTTTAAAATAGACAAGGAATTGAATTGCTTCCTATATCTAGCACCAGAGTGTCAAGTAATGGTTGCAAATGGAGGAACCATAAATTTCTATGGAAAGTGCCATAATATCAAGTTTTCCATTAGAGAATATGTCTTTAATAGTCCAATCCTTTCCATTGCAATGGTTGGTGCAGATGTTGTACTAGGAGTCCAATGGCTACAATCTTTGGGTAAAATAGCTTTTAATTTTCAAGAACATTTCTTGAAATTTTTTTAGGAAGGAAAGGAAGTTGAATTAAGGGGTATCGAAGGGAAATCGGGAAATTTAATCAGCTCTAATAGCATGAAAAGGCTTCTAAAGAAAGAACAATGGGGTGTAATTGCACAATCATGTTCAATAGAGGTTCCCACATCGAAATCATCTATTTCAGCAGATCTCCAAAACGTTTTGGATAATCATTCCAAGGTATTTGAGACTCTCAAAGGCCCCCCACCTATTCATGAGTATGATCATGATATTCATTTGATTCCAGGAAGTGTTCCCCCAAAAATTAGGCCTTACATATATCCATATGCCAAAAAGAGTGAAACTGAATGTATGGTTGCAGAAATGCTAGAGGTTGGTATAATTCAACCTATTCAAAGTTATTTCTCTGCTCCAGTGGTATTGGTACACAAGAAGGATTGATCATGGTACATGTGTCCAAATTATAGGGGTTTCAACAAGGTTACTATTAAAGATAAAATTCCCATTCCTGTCATTGATGAATTATTGCATGAATTACATTGAGCAATTTACTTCACCAAGTTGAATCTTCATTCAGGATATCATCAAATTAGAATGAAGACTGAGCACTTTTGAAAAACAACATTTAGAACTCATGAGGGTCATTATGAATTTTTGGTCATGCCTTTGGCCTTACTAATGCACCTTCTACATTTCAAGGTTTGATGAATTCCATTTTCAAACTCTTCATTAGAAAAATTGTGTTAGTATTTTTTAATGATATACTAATCTACACCAAGTCTTGTAAGGATCACGTTCAACATTTTGACAAGGTGCTCAAACTATTGGAGGAGAAATGATCATATGCAAAAAGCTCCAAATGTTTCTTTGGAGTACAAGAGGTGGAATATTTGGGTACTCAGTTAGCTCATAGCTCATCTTATCATCCATCATCCATCACATCATCTTTAAAATAAAATTCTAAGGGTCAAGCAATCGAAGATTAGATCAAGCATCAAGAAAGGGTTCTCAAACTCTTAAAGGATAACCTCACTTTGGTGCATCATAGAATGAAATAACATGCAGATCAACATTGTAGCGAAAGAAGTTTTGATGTAGGTGACTGGGTATTTCTATGACTACAATCATACAAACAAATGCCCCTCAAGCAAGCTAAGAAGGATAATAAATTATCACCAAAGTATTATGGTTCATACAAGGTGTTACAAAAGATTGGTACTATGGCATACAAATTGGAGCTTCTTGCATCTTCTCGAGTGCACCTAGTTTTCCATGTTTCATGCTTAAATAAGGGTATAGGTGAGAATATACTAGTTCAAACAATATTTCCAGAAATTGACGAGGAAGGAAAAATCATATTGGAACCAAAATATAAAAAGAAAAAAAAGAAATCAACAACTATGAATTCGATCAATTTTAGAGTATCTCATCAATTGGAAGAACTTGCCATTGACAATTCCATATGAGAGGATGAGAATTTTATACAGAAGCATCCAAAACTACTCAAGCATTGAGGACAACACTTTTTGAAGGAGAGGGGCATGTTAGGTCCCTATGCTACTAGTCTAACACCTTATTTTTATTAGTGCAACCCCCTTATTGTATTATTGTGCTTATATAGTCCCCATGTTGTTATTATTATAACCCATAGAAGCCCACTATTGTTATTGTTGTGCCCCTACATTATTATTGTTATGTAGGTTTTGATTGTATTGGGACCCCTTAGACTCCTATATATAGAAATGAGGTCTTGTCATTTGTATCATTCAAGAATTTTTCATTTGTGTAATATAAAGGAGGTTTCTCCCTTAAAGAGGCTGATTTCTAAGTCGTTGATCTCTCTTTTCTATCTTTTTGTGAGCTAGTTTCATAACATTTCGAATGACTTATTTTCCTCATAAAGGCAATATCGTATCCATCGATCAACTCACTTTATTTTCCATTGATTCTTCAGTTACTGGAAGTCTCCCTCTCATGGGGGAAACCCCTCACCCATATCAACATGTTGGAGTTGGATTACTTAAGAGTTCCTCTCTCATGGGAACCTTTCTGCTTCCTCCTCCCCCATGCTAGATAAGTCCACTTCAATTGCATATATTAATATGATATCTTCTTGTACTTCTCTAGTTGATCCATGGGTAGTACCAGATCAATATAATATCGATAGTTTTGGTGATTGTATGCTGCTCAAACCAGATGAGAAAGATTACAAAGCCATCCATTCGACTTGCACGACTTATTCTGATCATTCCTCTTCGTTTGATTGGGTTGATCATTCTTTAGATTATGTTATGTCTTTTGATCCTTTCTCTCATATGTTTTCGACCGATGAGAGCATCATGGAGATCATGATGTTAGATGATGCACCATGGGATGATCATCATCATGATTCCTCCTTGTCGGATTCCTTCAAGGATGATCTTAATGAGATTTATCGACCCAATATCGTTGAGTTATCTATGAATTCTGCATCCATTTACGATATTGATTCTTAGAAGAAATTGTCAAACATTGAAGACACCATCCCTCTCGATATTTCAATTAAACCTGGGATTGTTGAAAATCTATATATCGGTGTGTCTTTCTCTCCTGATAAGGTTAAGACTTATAAAGCCCTATTCCAGGAATTCAAAGATATTTTTGCCTGTTGTTATGAATAAATTCCTGGTATCAATCCAAACATCATTGTGTATGAAATTAAAACGTATCTTGCTACTAAACTAATGAGGCAATGCCTTTGCCCTATTCATCCCAAAAAGATCACTACTATCAAAACTGAAGTTGAAAAGCTTCTACGAGTCAGTTTCATTTACCCCATACCTTTAACTGACTAGGTGTCTAATATTTTTCATGCTATGAAAAAATAGGGAACAATTTGCATGTGCATTGATTATTGGGGCATAAATCGTGCTTGTCCAAAGGAAAACTATCCCACCCTGTTCATCAACCAGATGATTGATGATTTTCCTGGTTGTGAGATATTTTCATTTATGGATGACTTCTTTGGTTACAATCAAATCAAAATTCTCTCAGAGCACCAACATAAAATTGCATTCATTTGTCCCTGGGGCATATTTGCGTACAAAAAACTCCGCTTTGGATTAAAGAAAGTTGGGGCTACATTCCAAAGGGCCGTGAATTATGCTTTCCATGACATCAAACATATTGTGCAACCTTATTTGGACAATTTTCCTTCTCAGTCATGACATTGGGTTGATCACCTGATGCATCTTAGGGCCATATTTTTACTATGTAGACATTATAACATTCGACTCAATCCACACAAATGTGTGTTTTGTGTTAGATATAGTCATCTTCTTGGATTTTTTGTATCAAAACAAGGAATTCGAATTGATCCCTTGAAAGTTTAGGTGATCATTGATTTTCCTTCTCCCTCTTCCCTCCTTCAGATTCAATGACTCAAAGGGAAAGCTAACTTTCTTCAAAGGCTCATTCCCAATTATGTCGAATCTTTGTTATACCCCCCTAATTACGAACACAATTATTTCATGTACCTCACTACTACAAGTACTACCATTGCCATGATATTGGTTCAAGAGGATGATATAGGAACTTAACATCCTATTTATTACTTGAGTCAGAATATCAATGATACTGAAGTCAAGTACACCCATGCCAAGAAATTATCTTTGGTAATTGTTCAAGTTGTCCAGAGATTTTGCCATTACATCCTTCTTCGTAAAACTATGGTTGTTTCAGATTGTAATCCCATGATGTACATCCTCTCACAACTGTTACTGGGGGGAAATAATTAGGGTGGATTGCCATCCTACAAGAGTTAGACTTGGAATTTGTCAAATCTAAGTTGAAGAAATACCTAGTTTTTTTTTTTTTTTTTAATTTGTGACCTTCCCAATCCTAAAACTGAAACGACATCTAATGATTTGTCTCAAATGAGTCATTATGTTTGATCTCGTCATCTGACCCGTGGTATGAAGACATTCTCATATATCTCTAGACCTAGATTTTTTGATCTAATACCTCTCTTGTTGACCAACGTTGTATCTGATATCAAGCCAGACATTATATTATAATCAATGACACTCTCTATTTCCACGATATCGATACATATTTTTGAAGGTGCCTCACCCATGAGTAGGTTGAGAAGTTCTTAAATGAATGTCACTTGGGGGCATGTGACGGCCATTTCTATGGATATGCCACCACACAAAATATCTTATGTGCTGGTTACTTTTGGTCCACCATATTTCACAATTGTATCCTCACTATCTAGAAGTGTCATGCATGCCATATTTTTAATCAAAAGCTTCATGCTCCGTCGACTCCTTTTCATCCTATTATTGTTGTTGATCCTTTTGTGAAATGGGTCGTTTATTTCATGACATCTAAACCTCACTTGGTCAGGAGTCATGGCTATATCATCATAGAGGTTGATTATTTTACCAAATGGGTTAGGGTGATTCCTACATATATGTATATCAATGAAGCAACTACTTTATTTTTCTTCAACTATCTCATTGTGTAGTTTGGTGTTCCGTAAGTTTTAGTTACAGACCATACAAAACATTTTTGAGATCACATGATTTCTAAACTAACTGCCAAGATGTGAATTTCCAATGAAAGTTCCACTCCCTACTACCCTCAAGCAAATGGGCAAGTTGAGGCGATCAATAAGGTTCTCAAAATTATGCTTCAAAGTATGATAGGAGTCCATAAATTGGACTATCATATCATTCTTTATGTAGCCTTGTGGGCATACCAAAATTCTGTTAGGAATTCTACTGGATTTACACCATTACAATTGGTTTATGGTCTAGAAGAAATCCTTCCAATTGAATTTGCAATTCCATCAACTTGCTATCGAACTCCTCCTTGCCACTTCCATGGAAGAGGAATGTCTCTTAGATGAAATCCAACGAGATGTCACTATGGTTAAGAAAGCCCATAAGAAACGTACCAAGGTGAAATATGACAAGAGTGTTAAGCCTTGTGTCTTCTCAGAAGGAGACCTCGTTTTGTTATATGATCAAGAGTCTGATAAACTAGGATCGAGGAAGTTCGACCCAATGTGGTTGGGTCCATATATTTTCAAACGTGTTCTTGCTAAAAGTGGTTATGGTCTAGTTTATTTTGATGGATTTACCTTGGTGCAACCTAGAAATGAGTTGTATTTAAAGAAATACTATTCACTAGTTTTTACGTAGTGCATAGTGTACATATTGTATATGTGTGATTGAGTGTGTTTGTAGTGTGTTCCCTTCAGAGTTTCCTAGGTTTTTGTTAATGTTGTTTACATTTGTTTTGCAGATGTCGATATCCCTCGAACCATATGTTGGTTATTTTGATGTTGCTATTCGTAGTACTCAGAACCTCTCTTCTGTAGCTTGGTTGATATATGCTCCAAATGGTGAGTTAATGAGTTTACAAGGCCTCTATATTAGTCTCTCTAGAAATAACCTCATTGAGTATACCACAGTGATCGAACTATTGTATGATGCGATTTTACTTGGTATATGCCATATAGTCATGAGAATTAACTCATAACTTGTAGTACTATAATTGACTATTGTCTATTGGGTTAGAAGTCCAACTATGTTTCACATGTTCATGAAGTTTCACCCTTCTCAAAAGATATTTCAATTTTATCTGGTATCAACATATCTCTAGAAATCTAAATACATTGACAGATTCATCCAGGTGGATATTGGTGGCCACTCACCTATTCCACTTGGCACCACCATTGTTCTGTTAGGCTTTTTTTTTTTCAATTTCCTTAATTGTAGCACAATTTACTATTTTTGGCAGTTTTTCGAGTCCTGAACTTCTAGAGCCATTTTGAGGTCCTAAACGACTTCTTTTTGGAAATATTCTTCTAGGAAGTTTCAATTAAATCATGTTTTCAGTTGTATTATTTAGAGAGATCTTTACAACGAGGTATCATACATGTCAAACAGAGATAATATGACCAAGTTATGACCCCAGGAAGTTGGTTGCCCAACTAACCCCAACAGGGCCCATAAACTGTTGTTGTTACATCTCCTTGGGTTAGGGTTTTGGTTGTTTACGGTTTTATCTTATTGTTCAATAATAAAAAGACCCTTGAGCCTCATTGTAACTTAGTTAAGAGGCATGTAGCTACCACATATCTTCTCAGAGATAAGCTACCATCGCTCGAGCTAGTCTCATTTCCATTATGCTTGAAAGCATATTTCATTATTTGATATTAATGAAAGGAAGTGTTATTTCTATTGTGTCTCTGTATTTATGATTATATCTGTAATTTGTTGCATTCCTATTTAAATTCGGATTAGTGGTATCAGAGCGGTCTTCTCTTTCTTTGTTTTTCATTTCATGTCCCCAACGAGGTAGGGATATAAGGAGTTAGGGCTTGAATTGTTCGAACCTTTGCAAGACTAGCCTCACCAATCCCGATGGCCTCCCATGGGGGAAGAAAAGAAAGATGAGGGAGCAAGAGATCCTATAAAAATATTTCTAGAGGAGGCCCTCGATAAACATAGGAACATGATGATGGATAACTTTACCTAGATCCTTCAACAATTTCCCATCAACAACGCATCCACCTCCAACATCCACTCTGGAGGCTCCATACCTTTTAAGGTACAAGTAAACTTTGACATTCCCATATTTTAGGGCCAAATAGGTGTAGACACCGTAGATAAATGGTTAAATCTACTAGAAGGATATTTTTATGTTCATGATTTTTCCAGCCGAGAAAAGATTACTTTTTCTCTTCTCAAAGTCGCCCCCCACGTCAAGGACTGGTGAGAAGCTTATTATGAGAAGAAGGATGAAATTATGACCTCACTATTTTCATCCGCCCCCACTTGATATTCATTCCAGGATGCCATCAAGGAGTAGTACTACCCTGTTGGGAGCTATGAGGACAAATACATAAAGTGGACCATGTTGCGGTAGGGAAGGGACCAAGATGTGGTAGAGTTTACCAATGTTTTTGATACCCTTTGCACAAAGTTGGGTATCAAGGATTCAGAGAAACATTTGGTACTCAAGTACCATGGCTACCTACATAGATACATCTAGGATGAGATGGAGTTCCTGGATGTCTCCTCGCTCGGCACGACTTATCAATATGTTGCCAATATCGAGCAGAAGTTTAAACAAAAGAAGTGAGATTTTGGGTCTACAAATTTGAAATAAGGGAAAGGTGCCCCCAAACTACAGAACAAAGGACAAAGCCAAGGAAAGAAGGCCCAAGACAACCTTCCAAGGCCACAAGAAAAGGAAAACACTATAAAGCTGAAGAAGGACATGGGAAAGTGGTGTGAGTTCCATAAGTGCTCCACCCACAACACAAGTGAGTGTTGGGCCAAGCAGTCACTGGTGATTGAGCTGAAGGCTTCAGAATCAGAAGCATGTTCCGACTTTGAGTCAAAACTTGACAAGGGGAATGACAAAGGGAAGCATATTATTGATGTAGAGTCCAACGTCACTATCACCACTACAAAGATCCAGAAGGAGGAACCCGAAGATCCATAGAAGGATGAGCATTTCTCCCACTCCCAGATGTGGGTAAAGGGTTCCCCACTACAATTCATTGTCGATAGTGGGAGCCAAAAGAAGCTCATTGCAGTAGAGGTTGTTAAGTAGTTGGGATTACCAACCATAGCACACCCACAACTATACACCATTGAGTGGCTTCACCAAGGATGGGATCTGTGTGTGAACCAACAATACTGCCTTCCATACAACATCAAGCCCTTCACGAATGAGGTATTATGTGGCGTTGCTCCCCTTGATGTTTGTGATGTATTATTAGGCCAACCATACTTATGGAAGTGGCATGCTATGTATGAGTCAAGGCCTCACATTGTTATTGTTACATTGGGAAATAAGTTATACAGGATACGAGAGGTAGCACCGCCTGCTACCATCTCTCTAGTTATTGCAAAACAATGCAGTAAGCTCCTTTCAAAAATCGGGAAATTTGTTTTCCTGATGATATGCCCTTAAGAAAAGAAGAGATGGTGGCCATGACCTCTAGAAAAGGACCCTCCACATGACAACAACAGATGGACAAGGCCGTGGAGGAGTAGGAGGACACCTTCACCTCCCTTGCATGGGTGCCTCTGCACTATCAAATCAAGCACTCCATCAATCTGACCCTAGATGTGCCATTACCCAGTGGACCAATCTATCGATGCTCTATTTTGGATAATGATGAAATCAAGATGCAAATTCAAGAGCTGCTATAGAAAGGTCACATTTGTTCGAGTTCAGTGCCCTGTGGGAGCTTGATCATGTTGGTACAAAAGAAGGATGGGACTTGGAGACTCTGTATTGACTATCGGGCGTTGAATAAGATCATTTTCTAGAATAGGTACCTGATCACATGGATTGATGATATTTTGGACCAACTGGAGGAGGAAAAATATTTCAGCAAGATCAACTTGAATTCTAGATATCACCAGGTACTAATCGAACCCTTTAATGTGTGGAAGATTACCTTCAAAGTGAAGGAGAACATTTTCGAATGGTTGGATATGCCTTTCGGCTTAACAAATGCTCCTGCAACCTTAATGAGGCTGATGGATGACATATTGTAGCCATTCACCAACTCATTTTTAGTGGTATACTTAGATGACATCTTGATCTTCAACCATAGTTCAGAAGAGCACCTCCACCACATCCGACAGGTTCTCTAAACACTGCGGCAACACAATTTGTGTGCCAATTTGGAGAAATTCACTTTTGGCATGACCTAGGTTCAATATATGGGATACATTATTGATGAACGATGGGTGCATGTGCATCCAACCAAGATCCAAGTCATTTGAGATTGGCCAACCCCAACCACTTTGACAGAGCTCCATAACTTTCTGGGTATTGCCAATTTCTACCGCAGTTTTGTGTTGGGGTTCTGTCATATCACTTGTCCCTTGAGTCAAGTCACTAAAGGAGGAGCAAAAGAAAAATTATTTTGTTCTGAATCTCAACAATAGGCATTCACAGAGTTGAAACATTGCCTCTTATATACACCAGTGCTCACATTACTAGACTTGCAACAACCATTTGAGATCGAGATAGATGCCTCTGACTATGCTATTGGGGAAGTCCTTACTCAACAAGGGCATCAGTGGCATATCAAAGTGAGACACTTTCAGAAACAGTTTGGAAGTATACCACTTATGAAAAAGAGATGTATTCCATTGTGCAGGCCTTCTGACAATGGAAGCATTACATCTTGGGGAAGGAAATGACCATCCATAGAGATCACTGACCCCTGTAGTTCATACAGGTGCAAGGGAAGTTGGAGAATGATCGCCATCAAAAATCGTCCACAAACCTACAATAGTTCCATTTGAATATCAAGTACAAGAAGGGTAGCACAAATAATGTTGCATATTGCTTAAGCCAACCACTAATCATGGTGTTAACCATCGTGCTCAACTCTTGTGGGCACGAGAATTTTGATTGGCCACTTTTCTACAAAAGAAACCCAAAATTTGGCCACACATACCATACACTCTTGGAGGGTCAGCGGGTTCCATATTTTCACCTCCAAGAATCATGCTCTATTATGCCACTTAGGACAACTTTGTGTTCCTTCAAGTGAGCATGCGAAGATGATTTTGGAAGCACACTATAGTGAGGTTGCTAGGCATTTCAGGGTCGAGAAAATGGTGGAAGTGTTGTAGAAGTATTTCAACTGGCCAAATCTTTGATAGGATGTTGGGAAGTACATTAGGTCATGCACTTCCTCCAGCATTGCCAAATTGACCATCAAGAAGCAAGGTCTCTATACTCTGTTGCCTACCCCTAGTAAACCTTGGGAATCCATCTCCATGGATTACATGTCAGGTCTTCCTTCAACTAAGGATGGAAATGGCTGTGTTTTTGTGGTCTTTGACAGATTCTCAAAGATGTCCATTATGGTGGCCTAAAAGAAGAGTATCACAGTAGAAGCCACTACTAAACTCTTCCTTGAACAAGTGTGGATACACTTTAGAATCCCACAGTCTATCATCTTAGATTGTGAGAATACGTTCCTCAGTATATTTTTGTCCAATATCTGGTCGATGCTAGACACCAAGCTCACTAAGTCCACAACTTTCCATCTCCAAAATGATGGCCAGAAAGAGGTCGTCAACAGGATGATCGTACACATTCTGTGCATGTACAACTCAAAGCATCGATGCACATGGGATGAGAGCCTCCCCTATGTCCAGCAAAGCTACAACTGGCCTCTCCATAGATTAATTGGCCACAACACTTTTTAGGTGGCCTTGGGATTCCAAACACTATGTCCCATTGATGTGGCCATACCATTTGTAGTGACTCAGGTAGATTCGACTCATGTCCAGTTCAAAGTCGACAAGGAAAATAGCTTCATTGATCACATTTAACACATCCTCCAATAGGTCCATAACATATTGGACAAATCCAATGCTACGTACAAGAAATGACATGATCAGCATTAGGGCCACACGAGTTCTAGGTGTTGGCTTGATGGGGCCTGACCCAGGTTCAGAGTGTTTTAGCCAAACAAATCCTGAACTACCTGCCCTTTCAGCAATAGTCTGCGGAGCGGAGACTAAGGTCTCACCCGAGGTAGTATGGGAGGGTGCAGAAACCTTCCACACTGTCCCATACTACCTTGGGTGAGACCTCATTCCATGCTCCGCAGACTGTTGCTGAAAGGGCTAGTAGTTTGGGATTTGTTTGGCTAAAACACTTTGAACCTGGGTGAGGCCCCATCAAGCCAACAAATAGTTCCATTTTTGGGACTGGGATCTGCATAAGGGATGTCTGATGTCGGAACACTCAAACCCTATAAAGAAGGAAATTGAAGATTGGTTGGATCAGAAGCTTCATAAATTCGTGGTATAGGAAAACAAAACCTCGAAGATATCTGAGAAGAGGTGGCTAGATCGATACATATATACGGAAATCCACGAGATCTTCTTTGCGTCATTCTCTTCAGTGCTAAATTATTGGATCGCAAGGCTAGCAGACAACCAGGGAAGGTGCAAGCTTGATCAACCCATAGTGTGGACTCTAGAGTTGCTGCACAGGCTAGAGGCATCTGAAGATAAGATCGCACAAGCCATAGACCATTGGCTAGATCGAATAATAGGAGGGTTTATCACTGAATTTGCGATAGACACGACTGTCAACTACAACAAAGCAGAATGACATTTTCTCAAGGGACCGCGAGGTAAGTACATAAAATCTTTGAATACTTGGATTAGGATGTTGTTATGTGAAAAATGAGTGATTTGAATCCATTAATGAGTGGAACAACATGAAGTAAAAAGGTCTACAAAGGTATCAAAGAGTTAGGAAACAATCCTTCAATTTCACCTCTGCGAGTGAGTGAGGAAGAGCATGCATGGGTTTATCCAAGGTGTACGGTCAGTTTGATAAAGCAATGCATTCCGTAGTTATCATCCCCACGTACGTCGCCACCCATCTCACCACATTCACTTCCATCTTCGCCCACACCACCTCCACCAAACCAGCAGTTCAACATGGCAAGTGTGATCAAGCTGCCTATATTTAGAGGAGTAGGGAATGAAGATCCAGATCAGTTTTGGTTTGTAGTAAGAGCAATATGGAAGCAAAAGGGGTTACATATGATAAAATTAAGAAGGCTACATTGGTAAGCATGCTACAAGACTGCGTGTTGACTTGGTATACCAAGCACTCGAACGATCACCCAAATGGAGGAATAGTGGATATCCATATTTCATTGAATAAAGAGTTTAGCCGATTGAAATCGGAGACGCAGTCGATCATTGGATTCAAGCAGATCATGATGCTTCATGGCGAAACCCCCTAGGATCTAGATTAGAGGTTGAAAAGTACGATCCGCAAGGCTAATATAAGACTTATAGACACACAACATCTCGCGTGGTTTATGGTGTCTTTGACACCACACTTGAGGATGGAACTGTCACAACAAAAGCTCTCAACCTAGGTAGAGGTGTTGGAAATGGCGATGAGGTTGCACAAAACACCGATACAGGATTGAGGGTTGGGAGTCCAACAAATCCACGTGCAGCTACAAAACCTATGCTTAGAGATGTAGGGTTTGAAGCAGGATAGGGCACCTCGACTAGAAGCATGCAATGAAGTGTGGTGCCTAAAATGTAAAGGCCAAGGTCACGATAAGGATCACTGCCTCGTATCTACAAGCTATTTTATAGGAGGAGGACTGATGCCGTTGAAGCCAGAGGCAGAGGCGGGCCCAAGCATGACACCCATTCTCTGGTGCACGATCTATCAGGGGGGAGGAAAGCACACTATGGACAACCTTCACATATTGCAGAAGTATATGCAGACTCTGCAGAAGCTAATTTGTAATTTTTGTAGATCAGTGGGCCACGATGAGTAGACATGTCAGAGCTATGAGCTAATTATGGATAGGACTCCATTCTATCAAATGCAGATAGAAACACAAGGCCTTGATCCAACCATAGAAATGGAATGCGGTGGATTCCAAGGATGCGGATGAGGGCGAGGAAGCATGGGATCTAGAAAAGGGCGCGGATAGCTAATCTATTACAATTATGGAGGACCAGGGCACTACGCTCACGATTGTACCAACCCGACAAGAATATCTTGTTCGTACTGCGAATAGTTTGATCATGAAATGGTAGATTGTTTGAAGTTGATTGCACAGATGTGTGAGAAAGGGGTACTACAGCCTATTCCAACTCAAAACATCCAAATGATGAGTTTGAAACCACACAAGGAAGACCCTAACATGAACATGGTACTTTGAAGTGGCGCGGCCACAGGGGAAGATAAGGGAAAGCAACCCGAGGGCGATACATGGGTCCACAAGGCTCCTACAAAGGAACCTGAGTTTGACTTGGAGCGCGCAACGGAAACGCTTATGGAAGCTAAGAAGAGCTTCATGGAGGCCTGTACTTCAGGTAGTATGGATCAAACAGAGATAGGAATTGATCCTTCTATGCTTACTACCTTTTTAGAGACATGCATGAAGCTGCTACATGACAATAAGGAAGTTAAGGGACTACAAGAGTTGATCACTAGGTGCGCAAGGCTGGGTGAACTGCGCATAGTCCGAAAATTTGGAAGGCATGCACTGCACACTGGGAGGGAAATGAGATTAACGGTGCAGATTGAGTATGAAATGGATTAGGTGATCTTAGACTTGGGTTCGGACGTGAATCTGTTACCAAAATAGACATGGGAACACATGGGCAAGCCCATGTTACAGTGGTCTCCTATTCAATTACGGATGGTGAACCAACAAAAGATTTTCCCCATTGGAAGATTGCAAGGGGTAACATTGGATATCGAAGGTGCGAGCATGTAGATTGACTTTCAGGTAATAGAGACTGTGGAAGATAGTAACCCTTACGCCACATTGTTAGGGATAGGCTGGACCACAGATACGAATGGAGTCATCAACTTGAAGAAGTGAAAAAATGATTTTCGAGAAAAAGTCCCTACGTGTAGTAATTCTACTCGATTTGGCTGAAGATAGCATTGAACCCTTGCACGACGATGGAAGTGACAACGAGTTGGATTGTATCTACAAGATAATTGCGTGACACCAGGATTGGCTAAATTTGAGTACAGATGGAAGGATCTCGGGGGAACATGTAGGTTCCTGCCGTTCAGGTTCAGACAAAGAAGATGAATGTTGGCACAATAGGTTGAGTGAAGTAAAAATGCTAAATTATAATATGATGACTAAATCACTACATTGTGTAATAGCCCAGGCTCAAGATCTACCAATATATGATGGATTAATAGTAGCAGATGAATTCTCGGACAAATTTGAGAGCGTAGTACCCAAGCACTGGTGGTTCAATGCATTAAAATGGGTGTTGCGGGTGACACCTACGTTTTGGTGGGAAACACGTTAAGGAGACTTTTAAAACTAATGTAGCTGTAGGAAGATGATGTGGCTACCACTTGGGAATCCGGAACTATGAATAACTAAAAAATACAATGGACGTGATGACCCATGCACGCACCTCACAAAATGGACCAAGGCCTATTGAGAATAACCTCAGCCTAAATGGGTACACTTATTCTATCATACCCTAGATGTCATCCTCAGGAACTGGTACACTGAGATGGAACTCCAACATGGTACAAGAGAATGGGATATCTTGCATGAAGGATTTTTGTTAACATTCTCATTTAAAGACCTATGGGCAGATACTGTTGACAATGTGCTGTAAGCCATGAAAGCTGCCATTTTTAAAATACCACATGGGAAATAGTTCAGCCATAATGGTCACCGTAGTTAAGCCATGCCCTAGAATGTTACAATGTACAAGTGAAGGTTGAGGATGATGACCCCTTAAATATTAATATTCCAGAAACTGAAGGGATTCACAAAGTTCAAGGACCAACAATCGAGGACCCATCACTGTGCCACTAAAAAAAAGCAGGTAAACATTGGTACAGATTCCAAACCGAAGTACATAATTCTTGGGGATTATTGGGATGATGCCATGGTGGATAAGGTCATTGAGCTACTTCATGAATATCAAGACTTGTTTCCAACCAAAATCATGGAGTTAAAGGGGATCCCTGGTGACTTAGGAATGATGAAGATTTCCCTGAAACCAGATGCGAAGCTAGTTAAGCAACAACCTTACCATTTGAATCCGAAGTATAAGGAAAAGGTCTACGAAGAGTTGGACAAAATGCTTGCAACAAGAATTATTGAACCAATGGAAGAATCTGACTAGGTGATTCCTATGATAGTGCAGGAGAAAAAACAGAAGGGATAAATTTGGATCTGCGTAGACCTCAGGAAGCTTAATGATGCTTATGTTCATGATCCATTCCCAACACCATGTATAGATGAAGTATTGGAGAATGCTGGTGGACAGGAAGCTTACTCATTCACGAATGGGTTCTCAGGGTACCATCAGATCAAGATCGTGGTGGAAGGTAGGAGCAAGACAACCTTCATGACCGAATGGGGTTGTTTTCAGAACACGATTATGTCATTTGGGTTGAAGAATGCGCTAGTAATATTTTCGTGAGTAGTGGTGGCCGCATTCAAGGAATTCATCCACAAGGTTTTGGAGGTTTATTTCAATGATTGGACTATATTTAGGCTAGTCATGAAACATATACCGAGCTTATAGTTGATGCTAGATACTTGCCGACGACACTAGATTGTGATGAATTTTAAGAAGTGCACCTTCCTCGTCCCCTTTGGAAATTTGCTCGGCCATGTGGTCTACAGACAAGGCCTAATAGTGGACCCTACAAAGATTGTTGTCATTCTCAATATAGAAGAGCCGTGAAGTGTCAAACAACTCAGCATCACGTTAGGGCACATTGGCTACTATTAGAAGCTTATTAAGAGCTATGCACAAATCATGACACCAATGGAACAATTTGGAAAAGGGATGTTGCATATTGTTGGAATGATGAGTGTAAGAAAAGTCTGGAGATCCTCGAGGAAAAAATGGCATCTGCTCCCATTTTGGCTTTCCCAAAATGGGACATTGAATTTCATGTACATGTTGATGTGTTGTGTATCGCGCTGGACACTGTACTCATGCAGGAGGCAACGGAAGGCATCGATCACCTGATCACATTCACAAGTCGGCAGTTGTCCAAAGTTGAAAAGAACCACTCTACTACTAAGTGCGAGGGATTGGCAATGGTATATGCACTCCAGAAATACCACCACTATCTACTTTGTGGGCATTTCAAGATGTATACCGATCATTCCGCATCGAAATACCTGGTGAACAAGCCTGTGTTGGGGGGGGTGCATATGTAGATGGTTGTTACTATTTCAAGAATATGACTTTGAGGTCATCGTAAAGCCAGGATGCTTAAATGCAGGACCAGATCACCTATCATGAATCGAGAATGGTGAGGAGCCAACAAATTTGGAGGAAGGACTACCTGATGCACAACTTTATGTAGTTCATGTCACGGATGACCACTTCGAAGATATAATACATTTCTTAACCACAGGGACTATGTTGCAGGGATATTCAGTTTAGCAGAAGAAAGAAATGGTGGTACGCATGACAGATTTTACTATTATCACGGGGCACCTCTACAAAATGGGAGACGACAAAATATTACGAATATATGTACCTAAATTTGAACGAGGATAGATCCTCGCAGAAGCACATGGGGGGGCTGCAGGAGGACATTATGCGAGACGGGTGACAACATAGAAGACTCTTCACACCAGACTATGGTGGCCAACCCTACATCAAGACTCGAAAGCGTACTATCAGGCTTGTGAAGTATGCCAACGGACTTAGTAACCATCATGAAGGGATGAGATGCTACTCAATCCTTAGATGAAGATGAAACCATTCAAAAAAAGGACAATAGACTTTGTGGGGCCTATCACACCTCAAGAGAAGATAGGTGCATGCTACATCATCACTGTGATAGAGTATTTGACTAGATGGGCGGAAGCACAACTAGTTAAGGACTACACATCTGCTACAATTGTGAATTTTTTATTCAACAACGACTTGACATGATTTGGATGCCTGAAAATTTTAATGAGTGACCGTGAAACACACTTCCTAAATGAAACTATCAGCACATTTATTGAGTAATTCTAGGTGTATCATCAGTAAAGCACGTTGTACCATCTACAAGCTAACGGGATTGTAGAAGCATTCAACAAGATTCTGGAGTCTGTGTTGACCAAAGTATGTAATGTGTAGCGAATCAATCGAGATTTACGCATACCTGCTGTGCTATGGGCATACAAAACCACATGCAAAAAATTGGCGAGGTAGACACCATTCAGGTTAGTCTATGGCATGGAAGCCGTCATTTCAATGGAATGCATTTTACCTATTTTGTGGATAGCAACGATGACTGACATGGTAGACCATGAAGCCTTGGAAGAGAGGATCGCGCAATTGGAAGTATTAGAGGAAGAACGGTTTTTGGCAGGATTCCATCTGTAGGTACAGAAACAATGTGAGAAAGCTTGGCATGATCGCCATATCAAGTTGCGCACATTCAAAGCAAATGATTTAGTATTGTTGTATGACAGCAAGTTTGAGAATTTCCCTAAAAAACTTTGAATGTATTAGTTTGGACCATATGTAGTCAAAGAGGTCACCGATGGAGGCATAGTCTAGATCGGCAAGCTTAATGGAGAGCCCTTCCTAGGAAGAGTAAATGGCAGTCACCTCAAGCTCTATACGAGTGGGCCGACTGTCTAACTAACTAACCGAAGTACAGTATTAGCACTTCAAGCAGTTGAAAGAAGGTGTGGGACTATAAATGAGTCTGCAGGAAAGATGCATGGAAACAGGGTTCTGTGTAAGGTGCGTTTACCGCAGGAATCGCGATCGCGTATAAAGGGTTGTGCTGTTGTGCAGGAAGGCAGAAAAGTGACTGTTGAGGTCATTGTTCATGACAAGATGGTCAATCTAAGACAACGAGGAGTGGACAATGGGAATTTAAGACACGGAGTCAGAATTGGATTTGAAACGATCTCCCATTAGTATTACATTAATGAACTAGAAAAGGAGGGAATGGTTGAATTTGAATATCGGTTAGCCTATAAATCATAACTAGTCATCTACCGAACAACCCGTGGCAGTGTGAGACCTAAGTTATTGATCTATTTGATAGATATGGACCCGTCCAAATTCGATTCTTTGAGAATAAACCCAGTGGTTGCAACGTTGCCAAAGGAGGCACAAGACCTTTGGGATAGCATAATGCTGACAATCGAGGTCGCCGTGCCGAGGCCAACGCTAGTGGTGGGAGATATATTGCAAATTCCCAGATAGATAGCAAGACTGGTCCAGATGTTGTTGCGAAACTTGTGGTCTGGTAAGCGATCTATGAAAGATAAGGGTGAGATGGTGAATCTTGGGATAAAAGATAGAATTCCGTTGAAAAGTGCATCCCTGGGCTACATGCCCATGACAAAACTTGAAGATTTAGACCTCACAGACAGCAACATCTCTCTTGCAAAAATGCAACACAAGCTTCAGCAAACACTGAGTATACGGGACCAGAGATCGCAAGCATTCTGCTCTTGCACAAAGAGTTCATGGCTTTAGCATCTCAGCTAGAGCTAAATGTGGCCATACCATTTGTAGCGACTCAGGTAGATTTAACTCATGTCCAGTTCGAAGTTGACAAGGAAAATAGCTTCATTGAGCACATTCAACACATCCTCCAATAGGTCCATGACATATTGGACAAATCCAATGCTAAGTACAGGCAGCGACATGATCAGCATTAGGTGCCACACAAGTTCCACGTGGGCAACAAAGTTTGGCTACATTTGCAGAAGGAGCACATTGCTGGGCACCACCGCAAGATTCAACCACTTCAGTATGGGCCATAGACCATAATCAAGGTTGTGAGAGATAATGCTTTTTCTCTCAACATTCCCCCATTCCTTGGCCTATATCTAGTGTTTAATGTGGATCGCCTTCGGCCATACTTTCCACCATTACTAGACACATCTGACATTGCAGAACAAGTCACACCATTAGAGTTAAATCCAGACTGCATGGAACAAGCTAAAACTGATCGGATCATGGACATGCATATCAAGAACACTCGCCAATAGAAGATCCAACTGTATCTAATTTTCAAAGCCAACCAACTACTGCACCAAGGAAAATGCTCACTAGGGACCAAGTTCACCAGAAGTTTCCTCATCTCATGGAGGAACTCAACGCAATGGAGACCATTTCTTCCTAAGGGGGGAGGAATAATCCAGGTGCATATTGGTGGCCACCCACCTATTCCACTTGGACCCCCACCATTGTTTTGTTAGTTTTTTTTTATTGAGTTTCCTTAATTGTAGCACAGTTTACTATTTTTGGCAATTTTTCAGGTCCTGAATTTCTGGAGCCATTTTGAGGCCCTAAACGATGTTTTTCTAGAAATATTCCTCTGGGTGATTTCATTGAAATCAAAATTTTAGTTGTAGTCCTCGGAGAGATATTTCCAATGAGGTATCATGCATGGCAAATGAAGATAATATGACCAAGTTACAACCCTGGGAAGTTGGTTGCCCAACTAACCCCAACAGGGCCCATAAACCCTTGGTGTTACATCTCCTCGGGTTAGGGTTTTGGTTGTTTAGGGTTTTCTCTTATTGTTCAATAATAAAAAGGCCCTTGAGCCTTATTGTAAATCAGTTCAGATGCATGTATCTACCAGATCTCTTCTTAGAGATAAGCTACCACTGCCCAAGTTAGTCTCATTTCCATTCTGTTTGTAAGCATATTTCATTATTTGATATTAATGAAAGGAAGTGTTATTTCTACTACATCTTTGTATTTATGGTTATATCTGTAATTTGTTGCATTGTTGTTTAAAATTGGATCACAACTGCACTTTATAATCATGTTTTAGATATAAATTTGCGACACATGTAAATTAATTCAATACACATCACATCACATTGAAAGAAATAATGGAACGATAAGAAACACTAAATATAGTTATCTATCTTCTATCTATATATATATATATATTATATATATATATTATATATATATAGATATATCAAAGTTTTGGTTTTACAAAATTTGAGCCCTATATGCATGTGGTCACACAACCTAAAATATACATGCAATCAATATGAGACTGTAATCCTCCTAGTAGACTAATCATAGTGCTCATGGTAGCACATCACTTTGTGAGCCATCTTGCACAGTAGTCAATTGATACAGCCCAACATGCCAATAGTATGTCGTTGCAGTCTCATAGAGAGTTCGTCAACCCTGGTCTCAACTATGCCATGGGTCAACCCCTCCATATGATGCTCAACCTCTGTTATGGTCTCGACCACATTGAGATCATGTAGTACCTCTTGTCCTACTGCAACAACTTGTACTGCCACTAGTTCCTGTTGTGGGTCTCCTACAAGATGAAGATAAGAAGAGTCCACTAATCGAACAGGTCCAATATCTGCATGTGTACAAACCAGTAGTTTAGTCTCAAAAACATAAAAAATCATAAAAATTGATAAAACTTAAAAATACAAAAAATGGTCAACATGTCTTACCAATGGCACCTCATTGCTCACCATCAAGAAGCATGAGCTTCAGGTCTCTATGAAAGTCCATCCCTATGTATGGATAGTATTCTATCATAATCAGCTACATGTGGAGCTAGCTAAAGATGACATTTGTGAAGCTCATCGACTAAGTACCTACATGCCTATACATGGAATCTGTAATGGAATTCGCTTTAGATAAAAAGAGATCAGAATCGAACCATAGAAGAAATTTTTTAACTGTCCATATTTTTCTTTAGTTAGCTACTCTTTCATGTTTACCAGTACTCATTCACTCCATTTGAATACCATCGGCTCCATACATTCTATGGAATACTGCATATGTGACTTATTCACCACATGAAGAGATGCATTTCTGGCCAATCTGACAATAATGAATAGGATCATTCTTAAAGGAAATCAAACTACATACTTGATGTCAATTTTCCATCCTCAGTTGGTAGGGATCTCGGTCGATAATGTGCATTGACATAATATTTGACTGTTTCTCCACCACTCAAACCAGACAAAGAGACAGGGGTACCTCACCTTGACAGAACAGTCAAGAAATATATATCCTCTACCTATATTTCTAGTGTATGGGCACCAAATCTGAATGCTTGCACTTGAACATCCCACCCATGAAAAATATACCTCAATAACTCTATCTCCTACCTCATACCAGGAAGCCAAAAGAATTTTAAGAGGCCACAATCTGTTAAAGCCTAGATTGTGGTAGGATCATTACCTGCAGTCAAATATTGTTCTTCATGTTCTCTTTCCCTCCATATAAATATCATTTTGTTGCAATATACACTTGCAACATCACGAGGAGAATCATTAGGATTAATTTAATGCAAAAAAATAGTGAAAATTTTGAGGCAAACAAGCAAAATCAAGTCGGGGATTTTTCCTAAGGCACCGTCCTAAGGGCAGAAAATGAATTATAGCACTACCCCCAGTGCATTTTCCTCCTCATTAATGCATCTTGCAACCTTCTAGAGGTGTGTTGGACCTAGGGCAACGAATTAAAGCCCCAGGGGCCTCAAAATCTTGAAACATATGCATGAAATAACAAAAAGGAACCATGAAAAGAAAGAGAAAGGTTCTAGCTCCTACCTAGAAGTGATGATGCTTGAAATGATCCACTAGATTCTCTACAATTAGCCGCAAAATATTGGGGGAAAAAGCAATCAAAACTCACTCTCCAAGAGGTAAATGTGAAATGGTAAAAATGAGTTACCTTTTGCTTATTTTATGGTCATTTTCATGATTAATTTATTATGTTTGGATTGAAACAAGACATTTTGACCAGGGAGAATACTTTTATCACTTTTTTAGGATGTGTAAACCTACACAAAAGGAATCCCCCTAGAGCTAACTTTCAGCTCTTTGTAGACTCCCTAAACATAGAAATATTATGGAGCAGTTGTCTTTTTGAACTCGTTAAAGTAAATGAAAAGAATTATACTCAGTATAAGTTTAACCTTTTTCTAGACTGAGATAGACTAACTATGAAAAATGAATACCTTAGCCAAACATGGCTAAGAGGTGCTCTTAAGTATTGCTTTTTTCCTTTTCAGACTGAAGAGACTATCTATGAAAATGAACCTTTGGAGTTTTATTTTTTGTTTCTTTTTCGAACTCTCTAATCATGAAAAACATGTTGGTTTAGACCTTTGTTGGACTCGTTAAAACATAAAACAACAATGGGATCGTTGAACATGATGGGACTGGACCACTCCTTCTCAGTGTTCCGTAAACATACTCAGTGGGATTCATCCAAAGGATGAACTTATAGATTAGGCCTATGTTATCCTCCTCATGCTTGTTAAAAAATAAAGAGGTACTGACCAGCAATGGTTGGGGAAATTGGCAAAATGGGATATTCTACCTATTATGGAAGCGAATCATTCTTGAACTCAACACTCTTCCACTTCTTATCCATGGATGTTGGGTTGGGAAATTAGCTTGTTTTGTGGTTTATCATACCATTTCAGAGGCATCATTTTTAGTTTTGGGTCAATGGTGCCAACTCCATTCAGGTTCGTCGGAGTATTCAAGAGAATTCATTCAATTGATATCTTCTATGATACTCTTAAGCCTTCATTCCAAGTTTGTTGTTCCTGAACTAGTTCCATATCAAATTATTTTTGTCTCAAATCATGATACATGTTTCGTGCCATTGATGGGGGATACATCAAGGCCCTCCTCCAACGATTTGCTTCCTTTCGACATGAGCTTATTATCCAAGAAATTGAATTAGAAAATATTCCTTCAGTACCTTGGGACTTATATATATCAATGGAAAGTTTCCTCACTCTCGACGATAGGTTTTCATCATTAGACTTTGACCAATAGATTTTATGTGGTGTTTGACTTCAACTCATTCATTCACACGATGTAGATTGTACTTCTGTACCTTGATAGCCATTAACATCATCAATGGTTTATCTCACATTTGTTAATGAATTCCATCATAGACTGGTAATTAGATGGCGTCTTCCATGTTCGACTCCATCTCCTTTATTCGCACAGTTAGAATTGTACATTGGACAATCGAGTGAATGAGATAAAAGACCATGGATCTAGTTTCATCCATCTGGGCTACGATTTCAGGGTTAATGTGAGATTACAAAGCATGATGGATATTATCATACAGATAATCATCCAATCATGCGTCCACCCTTTATCATCAGTGGACATGTCTTTAGATCATTGTACATGTAATGTTAGCTTATATGCTAATCACGAGCGTGCCTCCCTCATCAGATATATCATGATGAAAATGTATTGTAACAAATGATGATCTGACTAGTTGTTCTTGATCCAAACTTGTCACAACTTAAATCAATTCAATCATCAGTTTCCATTCTGACTTTGTGCTTTACGGGACAAACTCTTATAGGCCATTTTTTCACATATAGTCCATAAGCCTACAGACTGGGTCCATCAACATCCATCAACACCTTGCCATCATCCCTACACAAAGCCCTAAGTATGACTCTCTCAAGTCCCTAATTTTTTTTACCTTAACTTATTCATTCTATTTATTTTGAGGCCCAACACAACCCTGCCCTTTAGGGACTTACGTTCAACAATAGGTTGCTTAGTTCTACACTTGTTATAGCTCCAAATATCACCTTATGTATTTGTGATGCTTGGTTTATGGCCTAGGGCAACCCCTCCTTCTAGAGTTGGTCCAAATAATAAAAAAGAACAATGTTTTAGTCCTTGTACGCAACTTTTCCCTATATTAAACGCGTGTACACATGGGTCAGTATACACCAAACCCGCTTATATGTCTTAAAACACTTAAAAAAAACAAATCTCCTTAATTATGGGCAGAGATCATGGGTTTTACCTATTGATTATCTATTAGTGCCTGTGGCCCAACTGTTCCCAACTATTTCCCAACTAAAAAGCTACTTTGGTAGATTATAAAGAGACTTCAATGGGAAGGCCTTAAGGAGGAGAGAAAATAGAAATTACTCTATTGAGATTATCTGCTGATCAAGTTTGAAGATCCCTATGCTTCAAGCACTTCCCAAAGTTCAAAAAACCCTTGTTTCCTTGAGAGCTGATATCCTTTCACTTGTGGGAGATATCCTTATGTTGGTTATGGAAGGAGCCTTTTGAAGACCGGGACTAGACGGACCTAGAGGACAGTTCTGCCTGGAGCCAAAAGAGGAATACTCGGGTGAACTCTTTATATGTTTTTATTATAGTTATCTGCAATAAAGAAACATTGTCTTATTTCTAATTTCAACTTTGTTCATGCATCTAATGTTGTTTTTATGGTTTATGTATGAATGACTATTTCAATGTATAACTAACCATCTACCTATATGTTATAAAGTTGATTTCACTATAATGATTTATATATATGCTACTGTGCATATTTGAATTGGTTGTTTTGCAGGTTCAAAGATCGTGAGGAGTTGTAGAGGTTTGAACCTAGCTGGAACTACCTGAACAAAGGACCCCCGGGTATGTACATCCTCACATAGTTTGCTCATTTAAGCATTTTGCCTGAGTTATTTGCTTGTTTCTTGCTGTAGATTACTCCTGCTCTGCTAGGGTTCTGTCCCAAAGCCCTAGGGGACTTTATCCCTTAACAAAATTGGTGACTTTATCAGGGACAACAATCTTGTTGTTCCTAGTTTGGGTTATTTATCGCCAATTAGGGCTCAGACTTCAGTTTGCTTATGGTGATTATACTATCTGCTTCTGTAGGAACTTAGACTCCAAGTCTGATCCTTGTCATCTGGCCTCATTTTTTGTTTTTTCTTGTAAACCTTTATATATGCACCTTTATCGGGTTACAAAAGCATATACACGCCATATTCTCTGAAATGAAACCGCGTATATGTAGGTTTCTTTTGACTAAAACACATGTACATGCACTTGCGTATGTTGGGTTGTGTTATATTGTTTCCACGACTAACCTACGTAATGAACAGAGGGGTTAGAGGAGGGTGGGTCGCCCCCCTCTATGGGGTCTGGGGCAGTGCCTCAGGAAATTTTTTTTGGACCCTATATTAGGTTGGGCGAACCTACCTATGGTTTTCAGTCCATGGTTTTGGACGGGATGGTTTTCAGTCCATGGTATTCGATGCTTCGGCATGTATATATATGTATTGTAACATTGAAAGGAATATAATGAAAAATCAAGCTGCTAAACCTGGTTTTAGGATCTAGGGGAAAATCTCTGTGTGTATGTGTTTTATGTGTTATGCTCTCGCATTATTTGTTTTCTGTGTTTTAGAATTTGTATCAGGTAATTTCTGTACGAAGTGAAAACCTAAATTTGGTATCAGAGCTATTTTGGCATCAAGGGGATGCCTTTGTTGCTAAGGGGTTTCGCTCGGGCTTGTAGTAGACACTAATCAGTGGGAGATCTACGCGATCGATTTTGGTGGTGAAAGAAGATGGTGAGCAGTGGAAAGATAGAGATCGAGAAATTTAATGGTTAGAGTTTTGAGTTGTGGAAACTCAAGGTGGAGGATCTGTTGGTGGATAAAGATTAGTGGATCGCGGTAGATCCTGGTACTAAACCAACGGGAGTGTCCAATGAAGAATGGAAGAAGTTGGATCGGAAGGTAAATAGCATAATTTGATTGTGTGTCTCATATTTAGTATTGCTGAATATATCAGGGGAAGCTACGATGAAGGCTTTGTGGGACAAGTTAGGGACTTTGTACCAATCTAAGTCTTTGGTGAATAAACTATTCTTATGGAAAAAGTTGTATAACCTGAGGATGAAAGATGGAGACTCGATGATAGAGAACTTGAAAGCATTTAATACTGTGGTAAGTCAGTTAGCATCTGTTGATATTAAAATTTGATATGAAGATAAGTGCATCAGTTTGTTGTGTTCTCTACAAAATTCGTGGGATAGTCTGGTTATTGCAATAGTTAGCAATTCAACTACCTTGCATTTTGATGAAATAGTCTCATCCTTGTCGACGGAGGAGATGAGATAGAAAAATATGGAGAGCCAGAATGGTGATGCCTTGTTTATACGAGGACGGTCCCAGACTAAAAATAAAAATAAGTCATCGAGAGGGAGATCTAAATCTCCAAGAAAACCTATAAAGGTGGTGTGCTGGAAAAGTATAAAGGAAAGGCACTTCAAAAGGGACTGTAAATCTAATGTTCCTGATAAGGGGATCTGATGATGCTTCTTCTGTAGAGGTGAAAACAACCTCAAATGAAGTTGGGGATGTGTACTTGGATTCTTCAAGTACACATGTAGATCACGAGGCATGGTTGATTGACTCAGGTGCATCCTTTCACTTCACTCCCCATAGAGAGTGTTTCTACGAGTATGAGAAATACGATGGTGGTGATGTCTTCTTAGGGGATGAAGGCTAGAATCATTGGTTGTGGAAAGTAAAGTTGAAGTTGCTAGGTGGAAGGGTTAGAACACTTCAAGGTGTTCTACATATTTCTACATTGGCTAGAAATTTTATTTCTGTAAGAAAGTTGGATGATGCAGGTGTAAAAATAGTGTTTGAGAAGGATACCTGCAAGATGGTTCGGGGAGCACTGGTATTGATGCAGGGAGTTCGAGTTAGAACTCTGTACAAGATACAAGGTAGCACTATTGTTGATGGGTGCAATAGTTCTGTAGTTCCTGAAAGTGGAGCAGAAAATCTAGTGGTCTCTGGAGAGAAGACTATGCTGTGGAATCAAAGGCTTGGAAATATTGGAGAGAAGGGCCTTCGAATACTTCATGGTAAAGGTATGATAGAAGGTATGAGTAATAGCTCTCTGGTTTTTTATTTCTTTGAAAATTGTGTATATGGGAAGTAGAATCGGGTGAGTTTCCCCTCTGGTGGTAAAAGGGCGAAACATATATTAGAACTTGTGCACAGTGATGTGTTTGGACTTGTGAAGGTTCCATCACTAGGTAAGTCTGTGTACTATGTATCATTTATAGATGACTTCTCAAGGAATAAATGGATATATTTCCTTATGAAGAAATCTGAAGTCTTTGACAGGTTTAAAGAATGTAAGGATTTGGTGGAAAACCAGACATAGAAGAAGATAAAGGTGTTGAGGACAGATAAAGGCGGAGAGTTTTGCAGTAAGGAATTTGAAGAATTATGTAAGAAGTGTGGTATAGCACAGTAGAAGACTACTCCATACACACCTGAGAAAAATGGAGTTGTAGAAAGAATGAACAAGATCTTGATGGAAAGGGCAAGAAGCATGCTCAGTGGTGTCAAGTTAGGACAATAATTCTGGGCAAAGGCGGTGGAGATAGCATGTTACCTGGTCAATAAATCACCTTCATCATTGTTGGAGGATAAGACTCCACAAGAGGTATGGACTAGTAAGAAACCCTCTCTTTCACATATGATGTTATTTGGATGTGATGCATATGTACATGTTCCAAAGGAGAAATGAACCAAGTTGGATAGTAAATCTGAAAAATGCATCTTTATTGGGTATAAGGATGGTTTAAAGAGTTATAAGCTTTGGAATCCAGTAACAAGGAAGGTTGTGTACAACCGAGATGTGGTGTTCAGAGAGGTAAAAGATGTTAATAAACATGAAGTCCAACCAAAGGAACCTAAGAAGAAAGAGTTTGAGCTGAAGAAGGAAGAATCAAACTCTACAACAAAGGAGGAATCAGAAGATGAAGAGCCACAAACTCTGGGTGTGAGAAGATCAGTTTGAGAAAGAAGGCAGCCATAAAGTTATAGTCCATCTACTTTTTGTTCAAATTTTGCTTTATATATTACCGATGTTGATCCCAAAACTGTGAAGGAAGCAATATATTTAGAGGATGGAAAACTCTGGAAAGAGGCCATGGTTGATGAAATGGCATCTTTGCGCAAAAATGAGGCTTGGGATTTGGTGGAGTTTCCGGCTGGAAGGAAATGCATTGGAAACAAATGGGTGTTCAAGAAGAAGACAAATGCAAAAGGAAAGGTGGAGAAATACAAAGCTAGGTTGGTAGCAAAAGGTTATTCCCAGGTGTCAGGAATTGATTTTGATGATATTTTTTCTCCTGTTGCCAAGGTAACTTCTATTAGATTACTTTTATCTGTTGCTGCCACTTTTGAATTTTAGGTAGAATATATGGATGTTAAGACATCATTTCTTCATGGGGATCTAGAAGAGGAGATCTACATGAAGCAACCTAAGGCTTTGTGGTGAAGGGTAAGAAAGAACTGGTATGCAATTTAAAGAAGTCTGTGTATGGGTTAAAACAGTCACCAAGGATGTGGTATCATAAATTTGATACATTTATACAGGGAATTGGCTTCACCAGAAGCAAAGTATATCATTGTGTGTATTTTAAATTAATTGGTGACCGTGTTATTTATTTGGTCTTGTATGTGGATGATATGTTGCTGGTTGGAAATGAGAAAGAAATTATCCAGGATTTGAAGACCCATTTGTCCTCCAAATTCGACATGAAAGATCTTGGAGTTGAAAACTATATTTTGGGCATGGAAATGAAAAGAGATCAGATAAAGAGGAAGCTCTGGTTAAACCAGAGGAAGTGTGTCGAGACAATATTTCAGTGGTTTAATATGTAGGATAGTAAACTAGTGAAGGTTCCTATTCATGTAGGTGTAAAGTTATCTGTTGAACAGTGTCCAAAGACACAAGAAGAGGAAGAGGACATGTTCCGTGTTCCATATGCAAGTGTAATCGTTAGCCTGATGTATGTGATGATCTGTACTAGATCAAAATTTGCACATGTAGTGGAAGTATTGAGTAGGTTTATGTCACTAGACAACACTGTTATCGGGAAATTTAGTGTCCATTCAGAGTTGCTAGTCCCACTAAGACGGGTAGCTATCTTAGAAACAAACAAACAAAAGTTACTTTCATTTTCCTTATTGAGAAGTAGATGAGAGAGAAGCAGAGAGTACCAACCTCAGTCTTTCGCTTGGCTCCTTGCTTGTTTCCTCTCCCCTTTGACAGATCTTTGCCACTTCTCCTTTCTTATCTCGCTTCAAAGAGCACCTATAAAGTCAAAGCAGCATAATACCATCAAAGCATTGAGATCTACAATCATAAACAATATAGGACTAGATATATATTGACCACACAAATGCATATATCAACTCAAACATACAAGAATGTGGAGGAAAACTCAAATAGCTTTATTGATAGGAAGAGTAGAAGAGAGGCTTACAACCCATTGATCTAACCCAGCGTCATCCTCCCAGCATGAAAGCCCTTCTTCACCTCATGAAAAGCTTAGATCACCCAACACTATGATGTTCCACAAAGAAACCAACATCACTTCCTTACAAAAATATAATATTCCAGCCTTTGGATCTTTGGGATGAGGGATCCATATATAGATGTTTGCAGGTGGGTGAGTTAGCTTTTGGGATTTTGATTAGTGTCCTCTATCTGATAGTTCTTGGTTCCACTTGGAGATTCATGATCTCTTACTCATCCCTGGGTGAATTCAGAGAGGCAAGTGTCAAATGGGCAGTTTCTAGAAGATTCTTTGGGTTTCCACCTAGCCAACTGCTTTTGCCATTTTTCTGCTCTCGCTCATCGCACCCCACAGAAGGGATTTTTAGTATGCATCGCAACTTTTTCATGTGGCAGGTGAGATGCATCGCACCCTTAGCACTGAGCAGTCTGTATGGTCCAGTTTTGACCTGTTCTGAGTAGTTTTTCATGGAGAGCTTCTGGGAGATGATGTAATCAGCTGACCTTGCTCCTTTAGGGTATGAAACAACACTTTTAGGGACTTAGAAGCAATTGGTTTATGGACATATGTGATTAGGGTTGCAGTGCCCAAATATGTCTATTACAGTTGCCCCCTAAAGCATGAGGTCGTAAATCTTTTGATGTCGAGTGAAATGCTTTATCATGAGGATACGAGGTTTCTCGAACTGGAAGGCGACCTGTAATAAGATACAATACAATACATTATCTTCATAATATTTTCATGATCTAGCCGAGGCGGGCTTTCCCATGCTTAGCTTTATAAATTCATTCTCATGTACGTAGGATAGACAACCGTCTATGTGGTAGACTGATGATTCTGGTAGAGCCATCATCCTTTGGCTTGAATGATTATCTGTGTAGCAATGATGTACATTTGATGTCTTTATTTTCTTGAATATATCACAGCCCGGATGGATGAAACTAGATCTGGGTCTTCAAACTCGTCCAATCTTCGCTCGAAGTACAAGTCGATCCATGTGAAAAGATGTTCTAGAGTTGAACATGGAAAGACATCGCCTGATTACCAGCCAATGATGTAAATTGTTAACAGGCACGAGAGGAATCACTGATAATGATGATGACCCTCAAGGTATGACAGTATAATTCACGTGGTGTGAAAATGGGACTTGGCGTTGAATACCACGAAAAATATTTTGGTTGAAGGCCATTGATGTAAACCTGTCGCCGGAAGTGAGAAACTTTCCATTGAGGCATGCAAGCTTCAAAGTACTGAAAGGTTTGTTCCTAGGTTGAATTCTTGGATAATGAGCTGATGTCGACAAGAAGTGACCCGTCGTAGTAGGGCATTAATGAATCCCACATCTACGACACGAAACAGAGCAAATGATTTTGTGGAGGTGAAAACGATCTGATGATACAGGGTTCAAGGTGGCAGTCATGAAAGAATGAAGGGTGAAGGTATTGCAGCGGATGAGACACAAGCTAGGTTAGTGAATTCTCTGAGCGACTTCTCTTGAACATATCGGCGACATTGAAATGGATTGGTAGCATTGACCCCAAAAATGGATGGTGCGGTGGACCAATGGTAATATGACCGATGAACAGAATAACCCAACCCGACTCAATCATGGTGATGGAGTGAAAGTGTCATGTTCAAGAGCGACTTGCTACCAATAAA
>APFE031098032.1:127824-139715 GCA_000404065.3 Pinus taeda
AGTTTCTAGAAGATTCTCTGGGTTTCCACCTAGCCAACTGCTTCTGCCATTTGTCTGCTCTCGCTCATCGCACCCCACATAAGGGATTTTCAGTATGCATCACACCTTTTGCATGTGGCAGGTGAGATGCATCGCACCCTTAGAACTGAGCAGTCTGTATGGTCCAGTTTTGACTAGTTCTGAGCAGTCTTTCATGGAGAACTTCTGGGAGATGAAACAACACTTTCAGGGACTTAGAAGGCCTTGGTTTATGGACATATGTGATTGGGGTTGTACTTCCCAAATATGTCTATAACAAACAATGAAATGGGTTTTCAGATATTTGCATGGCACTAGTGATTATGGTTTGTGCTACCAAGGGAGACCAGTATTGGACAGAGTGTTGGATATTCATGGCTTTGCTGATGCAGGTTGGGTTGGAGATATGGATAAGAGAAGATCTATAAGTGGGTATGTGTTTAACATATTTGGAGGTGTAGTCAGTTGGATGAGTAAGAAACAATATGTAGTGGCACTATCAACTACAGAGGCAGAATACATGGCAGCCACTCATGCAAGCAAGGAAGCAGTTTGGTTGCATAGATTGTGTTCAAATATGGGGTTAGTACAAGGAGCTATAAGGATAGACTATGACAACCAAAGTGCAATTTTCTTGGCAAAGAGCCTTGCGTATCATTCAAAGACAAAGCACATTGATGTTTAGTATTTTCTGAGGGATATGATAGAAGACAAAGAGGTGTTGCTGGTAAAGCAGGACAATTTGAAGAATATTGCAGATGCATTGACAAAATTTGTGAGCTCTGAGAATCTCTCTTGGTGTAGAGAAACAATGGGCATTGCAGGGCTGGAAAAATTACTAAGCTCTCTTGTGGCCTCCTGTGAAAAGAAAAAAACAAGTGGGAGAATGTTGGGTTGTGTTATATTCTTTCCACAACTAGCCCATATAGTTAACCGGGGGGTTAGAAGGGGGGTGGAGCCCCGCCCCTTTGTTGCACCGATTTCATAGTGGGTGGGATCACACAGGTTTTGAGGGGTGCAGGTAACACCAGTCTATGGGGTACGAGGTAGTGCCACAAAAAAGTTTGGTTTTGGACCCTATGTTAGGTTGGGTGGACCTACGTATGGTTTTGTAAATTATTTTTGCACATGGTTTTGGATACGATGGTTTTCGGTCCATGGTTTTGGACGTGATGGTTTTCGGTCCATGGTAATGGATGCTTCGGCATGTATAAATATGTATTGTAACATTGAAAGGAACATAATGAAAAATCAAGCTAGTACTGATCTGAATATATGGGAGTGATGTACCCAAAAAGACTTGTAACATTTGCCTCGAAAAGCATGAAGTCGAAAATGATAATGTTGAGTGATATGCTTTACGATGTGATGAGGAGGTTCTGAAGCAGATGGTATCCTGCATCAATTACAATACATAATATCATGATATTTTTGATTTTTCATGAATCGCTAAGGGAAGGCATACCCATGCTCAACATATAAACTTTCATTACTTTTACATAGATGATGTCTAAAGATATAGACCCATGATGGGATGATCATCAATGTAAAGCCATTGTATAGATGATTTAGTACTTTCCTAAAATCGCAGCCCGGATGGATGAAAATCGATCTGGAGTTTTCTATCTCATTCAATCATTCTCTCAAGTATTATTTTAACCATGTGAATATGTGATCTGAAGTTGAACATGGGAAGACACCATCTGATTACCAGCCAATGATGTAAGTTGTTAACAATCATGAGAGAAATCACTAATAATGATAATGATCCTCAAGGTACTGAAGTACATTCTACATGGTGTGAATGGATGTTTTTATGTCAAACACCATGCAAATTCTTTCGGTCAAAGGCCAGTTATGTCAACCTATCGCCGAAAGCGAGAAAATCTTCATTGATGTATGCAAACCCTAAGGTACTGAAAGGGTGTTTCTAAGTCAACTTCTTGGATAATGAGCTGATGTCGACAAGAAGCGACTTGTCACAGGAGGGCCTTGATGTATCCCACATCAACGACACGAAACGAGTGTAATGATTTTTGGAGACGGAATGTGACTGGTGACACAATGTTCAGAAATGGCAGTCATGAAAATGAAGGTTTATGAGTATTGCAAAGAATGAATTTAACTGAATGACTTCTCTTAAACATGTCGGCGACACTAAATGAATTGGAAAAATTGAACCAAAATCAATGTAATGGATGGTATGATAGACCATAGATATGATAACCATCAAGCAGATAACCCAACCCAAATAGTCACAGTGATGAAGCCAAAGTGTCATGTTCAAGAGCGACCTGTTGCCATAAAGTGGTTTACCCCTTTTCCCATTTTCCCCAGTCATTGCTAACCAATAACTCTTTATTTCTTAGCAATTTTGAAAAGGGTTAAATGTATACTGAGTAGACGTCATTTCCAATCCGTTAACGAGATGAAAAGGACAAGCACTTGATAATATTTTCATATTTTGAGATTTGAAAAGAGCTTGAAGAGGACTCTAGTTAGAGGAACGAGTGGTGTCTAGGATAGCAACTGGTTCCGATGATGTTGGAACTTCTCAAAACATGTTGAGTTATGTGAAGAGGCTAGCTAATAAGACCACTCATTGCAATTGTTCCTCAAAAATGGTAAAACAACCAAGTGAAAGCATAAGATCAACCAAGCAGATAATAACGATGGAAGGAGAAAAACCAAGGCTCATATGACGAAAGAGGCTGATAGAATGGAAATCATGAGGGTTAAAATGGAGATGGGTTCATTTTTACACAAGCTTGAACCATAGGGAACTATGCTTGGATTTAGTTTCATGTTTACACAAGCTTGAAATGAAAAACTTTGCTTGGATTCAATTTCATTTTTACACAAGCTTGAAACAAGAAAAAACTATGCTTGAGATTGGTTTACATGCCCCCAACATGATGACTCAATTCTAGGTGCATGCCCCCAAGCTTCATTTCATTCACCTAAGTAGACTACTCATGGCTATGAGGTGGATGGAATGAAGCTTCATATACGAGATCAAGTTAAAGACTCGACTAGGATTTTATGAGATCGAATCAAAGACTCGAATTGGAACTTTGCTCCAGGGGACCTTGATTCATTTTCTAATGAGCTTGACACAAGACAAGGAACTTTGGTTAGATTCCTTGTTTCATTTTTTAACGAGCTTGATGCAAGACAAGGAACTATTGTCTGATTCCTTGTTTCATTTTTTAACGAGCTTGACACAAGACAAGGAACTATTGTCTGATTCCTTGTTTCATTTTTTAACGAGCTTGACACTAGACAAGGAACTATGCTCATATTCCTTGTTTCATTTTTTTAACGAGCTTGACACAAGACAAGGAACTATGCTCTAGGACCTATTTAATTTTTTAATGAAGTTGACAGAGTAAAAGAACTATCCTCATATTCCTTGTTTCATTTTTTAACAAGCTTGACACAAGACAAGGAACTATGCTCATATTCCTTGTTTAATTTTTTAATGAGGTTGACATAAGACTAGGAACTATCCTCATACACTTTGTTTCATTTTTTAACAACGTTGACACAAGATCAGGAACTATCCTCATACCCTTTGTTTTATTTTTTAACGAGGTTCAGACAAGACAAGGAACTATCCTCATACACTTTGTTTCTTTTTTTAATGAGGTTGACACAAGACAAGGAACTATCCTCATACCCTTTGTTTCATTTTTTAATGAGGTTGACACAAGGCAATGAACTATCCTCATATTCCTTTGTTTCATTTTTTAACGAGGTTGACACAAGATAAGGAACTATCCTCATACCCTTTGTTTCATTTTTTAACGAGGTTGACACAAGGCAATGAACTATCCTCATATTCCTTTGTTTCATTTTTTAATGAGGTTGACACAAGACAAGGAACTATCCTCATATTCCTTGTTTAATTTTTTAACGAGCTTGACATAAGACAAGGAACTATGCTCTAGGACCTATTTCATTTTTTAATGAGGTTGACAGAGTAAAAGAACTATCCTCATATTCCTTGTTTCATTTTTTAACGAGCTTGACACAAGACAAGGAACTATGCTCATATTCCTTGTTTCATTTTTTAATGAGGTTGACATAAGACTAGGAACTATCCTCATACACTTTGTTTCATTTTTTAACAAGGTTGACACAAGATCAGGAACTATCCTCATACCCTTTGTTTCATTTTTTAACGAGGTTGACACAAGACAAGGAACTATCCTCATGCTCTTTGTTTCATTTTTTAACAAGGTTGACACAAGACAAGGAACTATCCTCATACCCTTTGTTTCATTTTTTAACAAGGTTGACACAAGGTAATGAACTATCCTCATATTCCTTTATTTCACTTTTTAACGAGGTTGACACAAGACAAGGAACTATCCTCATATTCCTTGTTTCATTTTTTAACGAGCCTGACACAAGACAAGGAACTATGCCCATATTCCTTGTTTCATTTTTTAACGATCTTGACACAAGACAAGGAACTATGCTCATATTCCTTGATTCATTTTTTAATGAGCTTGACACAAGATGAGGAACTATGCTCATATTCCTTTGTTTCTTTCTTTTAATGACGTTGACACAAGACTAGGAACTATCCTCATATTCCTTGTTCACGACCCATAAGTGGTCATGACTTCCAAGAGGTTCTCATTAGATGGGAGAACAATGCTCTGGAAGGGATTCATAGTAATGAATTCATTAGAGAGATTTGGTTCCAATGCCCCCAGCACATAATGTACATATCATGAAATTGATCGTTAGTTGATGTAGGCATGGAACGTGTTAACACATAATTGACCCATGGTGGGGAAGACAACATTGGTACAAAAGGACCGTTTAGGAAAGATGGTTGGATGGAAGCCATATTTGGACTGGGAAATGAAAGTTGGTCAACGGTGACAATTCTGCCTTCATGTGGGAAACACATCACTCGAAAGAGTGTTGAAACAATAGCTCCCATGTCATAAACATAGTCGCCCCCAAGAAGTAAATTATGATCTAAAGGGCCTGGGACTACAATTACATTGAGATAAACAATTTTTCCTCCCAAAGTAATAGGAAACTGAGGAAGGATCCCTAATGGTTGACTAGTTCTTCTTTTATAAGCCAACAGATGCTGGGTAACAGGCAAAAGTGTCGGTGAACTGAGTGCTTGCCAAGCAGTGGAGGAAAGGATACTCACGGTTGCACCTTTGTCCATAATAGTGCCAGGTACAATCATATTACAAACCTGTACTATGATCTGGAAAGGCACATAAGAAGGAAGATGACATCTTGCTAGTCGATTCCAACCAAAGGAAGTGACCAGACTACTTGGAGGGGGTATTATAAGAATGGAAGAATTAAACCCTTGAGCTATGAGAGCAGGAGGATTTTCCTCCTGTCTTGATGGAACAAGAGGATTTCCACCAAGCTCATTAGAATATGAAGAAATGAAAATAACCCGAGTGGTATCATATTCACTCTCTTCGGGAAATGTACAATTATCTGAAGGTGAAATCGAGTGAACTGTTTCCTCGACTTGTGATTGGTCAGGTACAGACTCATGGGATTCACATTCAGAGAGAGTGGGTTTTACTGGAAGTTGATTTGGGTCAGTGACTTTATCAATTAGTGAAGGATTAAGGGAGAGTCTCCTGTAACCAGATGGAAGTCACTCTGGAGAAGCAAGAGATTATCCAACACTTTTTTGGCTTCATCCAGATAGGGGCAAAGGTGAATGGGGTAATTCCCTTCACATAACCTATAGGGAAACTTAACTTTACCCTTCTTTCCATGAACTTTACTACCACTAGTTGATGGTGTGTCACCAGCATGATCTCTAGAAGTTAATGACACAGGATGATGTGAACGAGAAGACCATTATGTTGAGTATCAAGCATGATTGTTTAGAGGTATTTGTTTCAGTCGGATGTATACCCTAGGAAGTTTGTACACCGCTCCACACGGGGGGGTGCGGGGGGGGGCCGATCCCCCCCGGCTGGGGGGTTCGGGGGCCAGCGGTTCCCCGGCGGGGGCTCCGGGGTAGCGCCCCCAAAGCTAAAAACATACGTAAAATTGCCTTGTAAAAGTATAGTAATTTCTAGTCAATCTGGGCCCTTCATTAGGCAAATGATTTGACGGTAGAACTTATGTTTAGGTTAGGGCTTTTTTCCCTAGAAGGAAACCCCTCTCTTTGTATAAGGGCATTGTATTTGAGGCTGTGTAATAGATGTGTATTATGTGTGCGAGAAGCAGAGAGGTGAGACTGTGAGAGAAAATAGAGGATATTACAGCAGATTTGTTGTAGGTTGTGTCTCTTCATTTTGCTGGATAATAGAAAGGAAGGACTGGCTGTTCGGGGTGGACGTAGCCCAAACTAGGTGAACCACGTATATTTATGTCTCTCTTGTTTTATGCATTTTCTGTGTTTATATTTCTGCAATATTTTATGTGTTCCATTGCTCCGTAATATATAATTTTCTAACAACTGGTATCAGAGCCCAAGGTCTATTTGGCTAATAAACTTGTAGGAAAGAATGGTTCCTCATTCGAGTGGGAGCAATGGCGGAAGATGGTAAGTTTAGGGTCGAGAAATTTAATGGCCAAAACTTCTCGATGTGGAAGATGCAGATGGAATATTATCTGTATCAGAAAGATCTATGCCTACCATTGGGCAAAAAAACAAAGATGCCGATTGGTATGACAGATGAAGAATGGAACCTTCTCGATAGAAAGGCACTTAGAACAGTACGGTTGTGCCTATCAGTGTCGGCCGCCTTCAACATTTCGAAGGAAACAACAACAGAGGGTCTGATTAAGGCATTGGAGAAACTATATGAAAAACCCTCGGCCTCAAACAAGGTATTTCTTATGAAACGGTTATTTAATATGAAGATGTCAGAAGGTGGATTTGTTGGAGACCATTTAAATGATTTTAATACTGTTAGAAGTCAGTTATGTTATGTAGGGGTGAAATTTGATGATGAAGTTAGAGCTCTGTGATTCTTGTGCTCATTACCAGAAAGTTGGAATGGTTTAGTAATGGCCATTAGTAACTTTGTTTCTAGATCTAGTACTTTAAAGTTTGATGATGTTGTCGGTGCTATCTTTAGCGAGGAAATGTGACGGAAAAGCTCCGGTGAGACATTAGGTAATGCTTTGAGTGTAGAGTCTAGGGGAAGAAAAATGGAAAGATGAAAGAGCTTAGGATGTCGCAGTAAATCAAGGAAAGGCAGATCCAAGTCCAGATCGGGGATATTGTGCTGGAAATGCAGAAAGAAAGGACACCTAAAGAAAGACTATAGATATCGGAAGGGAAAAGAAGGAGATGCACAGCAAGAAAACAATCATGAAGCAAATGTGACAGGTGAGGTGTTACAAGATGCTTTGATTCTTTCTTTTGAAAATTTACTAATTCCTGGGTGGTAGATTCAGGGGCCTCATTCCATGCCACACCTGATAAGAAATACTTTCATGACTATGTTCAAGGAGATTTTGGACAAGTTCGTTTGGTTGATGATAAACCCTGTAAAATTGTTGGAATGGGTAAGGTTCTTGTAAAACAACAGAATGGAAACCAATGGCTACTAAAGGAGGTAAGGCATGTTCCAGATCTAAAGAAAAATCTGATTTCAACAGGGCAGTTAGGCGGTGAAGGTTGTGTGACAACTTTCACAGATAAAGCTTGGAAGGTCACCAAAGGAGCCCTGGTAATAGCAAAAGGCGAAAAGGTTGGTACATTGTATTTATGCAATGGTATTTCTAAATCTGTTAATGCTTTAACTTCCAAAGGAGCAGATGCAACATTATGGCATCATAGGCTTGGACACATGAGTGAAAAAGGGATGAAGATTCTTCACTCAAGGAATTTGTTGCCGGGTTTGAAGAATGTTGATTTGGACTTCTGTGAGAATTGCATTTATGGAAAACAGAAGAGAGTCAGATTTCTCAGAGTTGGGAAAGAAAAGAAGAATGAAAAATTGGAGCTTGTGCATACAGATGTATGGGGACCTGCTCAGGTATCATCTCTCGGTGGCTCTCGTTATTATGTTACTTTTTATTGATGATGTAACTAGAAAAACTTGGATTTATTGTATTAAGAATAAATCTGATGTATTTGATACTTTTAAGAAATGGAAAGCTTTGGTTGAGATTGAGACGGGAAAGAAATTGAAGTGTCTTAGATTAGACAATGGAGGTGAATATTGCAGCAAAGAGTTTGATAGGTATTGTTCAAAGCATGGAATTCACAGACAGAAAACAATTCCAACAACACCACAAGAAAATGGTGTGTCAGAAAGGATGAACAGAATAATCATGGAGTGTGCAAGGTGCATGAGATTGCATGCAGGATTGCCTTTACAGTTTTGGGTAGATGCTGTAGATACTGTTGTTTATGTAATAAATAGAGGGCCTTCAAGTTCCTTGGATGGTGGTGTTCTATAGGAAGAATGGATAGGTAAAAAGATAAACTACTCTTTTTTAAAGCCTCTTGGTTGTGAGGCCTTTGTCCATATTGATAAAGAAATAGAACAAAGCTTGAGGCAAAGTCAAAGAAATTTAGCTTTATTGGATATGGTGTTAATGATTTTGGTTATTGCTTATATGATTATGAAAATCACAAAATTATTAGGAGCAAAGATGTAATATTCAATGAAAAGGTCTTGTATAAGAATCAGTTGTAGGAAAAGAAACAAGAAAAAGAAAACAAGGAATACGCAGTTCTTGATGAAGTCACTGAAAAAGTAAAGGTGCTTGAAAATAATAATAATCAACAACCACAACAATAGCAACCACCACAACAGAAACAGGCACCCCAAACGCCTAAAAGTGGTGTTAGAAGATCTACCAGGACAAGTAGATCCCCTGAACGATACTCTCCTTCATTATATTATTTATTGTTGACTGATTCTGGTGAACCCGAAAGTTATGAAGAAGCAATGCAAGTTGAAAGCAGGAAGAAGTGGGAGGTAGACATGGAAGAAGAGATGGACTCCTTAATGCATAACCAGACTTGGGATTTAGTCAGGTTACTTGCAAGAAAAACTACATTGAAGGATAAATGGGTTTACAGGCTGAAGGAAGATGATGGAGGAAAATAGAGGTACAAAGCTAGACTTGTGGTGAAGGGGTTTGTATAGAAGAAAGGTATTGATTTTGATGAAATATTTTCTCCTGTTGTTAAAATGACTTCAATCAGAACTATTTTAAGTCTAGTAGCAGTTGAAGTTTTGCATCTTTAGCAGTTAGATGTAAAGACAACCTTTTTCCATGGGGATTTAGAGGAAGAGATATATATGCAGTAGCCACAAGGATATGAAGTGAAAGGGAATGAGAAACTAGTGTGCAAGTTGAAAAAGAGCTTGTATGGCTTAAAACAAGCTCCAAGGCAGTGGTATCTAAATTTTGACAAGTATATGTCTGAACAAGGTTATACTAGATGTCACTCTGATCATCGTGTTTATCTAAAAAAACAAAATGATGGCAGCTATATTATAGTGTTATTGTATGTAGATGACATGCTTGTTGCAGGGTCTAACATGCAGGAAATAAATGTGCTCAAAAGAAAATTGGAAAATTCATTTGCAATGAAGGATTTGGGAGCTGCAAAACAAATCCTTGGTATGAGAATAACTAGAGACAGGAAAAATCGTAAATTAACATTGTCTCAGAATGAGTACATACAAAAGGTGTTGAAAAGGTTTAACATGCACAATGCAAAACCAGATAGTACTCCTTTTGCTAGCCATTTCAAACTTAGCAAGGAAATGTGCCCAAAGACCCAAGAAGACATGGATTATATGTCTAAAGTTCCATATGCATCAGCAGTTGGAAGCTTAATGTATGCAATGGTCTGCACAAGGTCTGATATTTCACATGCAGTGGGAGTTGTAAGCAGGTACATGAACAATCCAGGAAAGGAACATTGGATGGCAGCGAAATGGATTCTCAGATATTTGAAAGGTACCACAAATCAAGCATTATGCTTTGGTGGTTCAAACATTTCTCTACAAGGATATGTTGATGTAGATATGGTAGGTGACAGAGATAACATGAGGAGCACTACAGGATATGTATTTACTATTGGTGGAATAGCTTTCAGTTGGGTTTCAAAAATCCAAAGTGTTGTTGCACTTTCAACAACAGAAGCAGAGTATGTTGCTGCTACATAGGCTAGTAAAGAAATGATTTGGTTACAAAGGTTTATGAATGAATTGGGTAAGGAGCATGATATGGGCACGTTATATAGTGATGGCCAAAGTGCCATTCATCTTGCAAAGAACTCAACATTTCATTCCAGGACTAAACACATACAACTCAAGTACTATTTCATACGATCAGTGTTGGAAGATGGAGAATTGAAGCTGGAAAAGATAAACACTAGCCAGAATCCCGTAGATATGCTAACAAAGTTGTTACCAGGGAGAAAATGAGAATATGCTCAGTTTCAATTGGTCTTCAAGGATGAAGATGAAGATGAGAAACAACCAGGTCCCAAGAGGAGTCATTGTCCAGCAAATGAAGCAGTGGTGGAGTTGCTACAATCATTCTCCAAGTGAGAGATTGTATGGAGCATGATTGTTTAGAGGCCTTTGTTTTAGTCGGATGTATACCCCAGGAAGTTTGTATACCCCTACACGTGGGGGGGGGGGACTTGTCCCCCCCGCGGGGGTCCGGGGGCCAGCGGTCCCCCGACGGGGGCTTGGGGGCAGCACCCCCGAAGCTAAAAACAGATGTAAAATTGCCTTGTAAAATTATAGTAATTTCTAGTCAAACTGAGCCATTCATTAGGCGGATGATCTGACTGTAGAACTTATGTTTAGTTTAGGGATTTTTCCCTAGAAGACAACCCCTCTCTTTGTATGAGGGCATTGTATTTGAGGTTGTATAATAGATGTGTATTCTGTGTGCAAGAAGCAGAGAGGTGAGACTGTGAGAGAAAACAGAGTATATTATAATGGATTTTTTGTAGGTTGTGTCTCTTCATTTTGCTGGATAATAGAAAGGAAGGATTGGCTGTTCGGGGTGGACGTAGCACAAACTGGGTGAACCACGTATATTTGTGTCTCTCTTGTTTTATGCGTTTTCTGTGTTTATATTTCTGCAATATTTTATGTGTTCCATTGCTCCGTAATATATAATTTTCTAACACATTCTTCTAAGATCTGAGGAATATCGGGACAATTTTGAAGAATATGGTCTCTCGTACAAAGTTTGCATGGATATCAAACATTGTGAGGCTTATCAGATGGTTTATCATCAAAAGTTGCAGTGAAAGCAATGGTTGCTTGGTTTCCCCTCTGCTGAATTTTATTCTTATAAGAAGAGCTTCGGCGTAAATCACATGAAAGAGACCTTTGTCGACGCGTTTCGAACCAACTAGTGTGGTTCATCATCAGGACAAGTTGAAGAAACAGATCTTGCCTAGCAAGTTAAATAGACTGAGCAAAGACTCTAACGACTATTTTTGACTCTAGGACCCAGGCCAAAATTATATTAATAAATTTAATCTTATTATTATTTTTATTATCTTAAGATTAATAATCTAATATTGTATTTCTAGAAATAAGAGAAATTAGGTATAATTAATAAATGAGCGAATAGTATCAAAATATATATATATAAATAACATTGGGTTAAATAAATTAATACTAATGGTAATTTAAAAATTATTATTAAAAGATTATTGTTTTTTAAGTTGCATAAATAATTATATATTCTTATTTATATATTAAATTTCTAACTAAATATGCATATGTATTAATTATTGATGGTATGTTAATTTGTTTATACATTATTAAAATTTGATCTTAAGGGTTAGAATGACAAGTAAACTAGGAAAATTTTATTTTATTTCTAGAGATAATATATATATATATATATATATATATATA
>APFE031098032.1:152254-211778 GCA_000404065.3 Pinus taeda
AGAATATCATCCTGCCACGAGCAGCCCTTGGTGGAATTTGGATCTGCCTGTAATTGAGAAATGAGTTGGGAGAGACCGGGGTGTGAAAACCATTCTCTGCGAGCTTCTTCAATCCATTCTGGAATGGGGAGGGAAATAGCTAGCAGGGTCTTTCCTCCTCAAATTGGCGAGATAATGCATCTGCTACACTATTGTCTTTCCCTTTCTTGTAAATGATCTCATAATCATATCCCAGCATTTTGGCTAGCCATTTATTTTGTTGTGGGGAGGATAGGCGTTGCTCCAAAAAATATTTAAGACTGTGATGATTTGTGCGGATTTGGAAATGTCGCCCCAATAAATAAGGTCGCCAGGTGTCAACTGCATGTAAGATGGCCATCATTTCCTTCTCGTATGTAGATTGGCCCTGATTCTTCCCACTGAGTTTCTGGCTTGTGAAGGCCAACGGTCTCCCTTCCTGCATTAAAATTGCCCCAATACCTGTTCCTGAAGCATCACATTCAATGACGAAACATTTGGTGAAGTCAGGGAGTGCTAAAACTGGAGTGGAACACATGGCATTTTTTAGAGTTGTAAAGTCCTGTTTGTGCTTCCTCATTCCAGAAGAAAGAATTTTCTTTAGGAGTTGGGTGAGGGGCTTCGCTATGCGACCATAGTTGCAGACAAATTTACGATAATAGCCTGTGAGACCCAAAAATCCGCGTAAGCTCTTCAAGGTCTTAGGTTGAGGCCATTCCTGCATTGCTTGGATCTTTTTGGGGTCCACCTTGACACCCTCACGCCCCACAATGTGGCCCAAATACTCCACCTCGGCCATGCCAAATGAACACTTGGAAATCTTCATGAATAATTTCTGATTGCGTAGCAGTTACAAGAGTAGATCTACATGCTGAAGATGTGCTACCCAAGTGCAAATATAGATGAGGATGTCAGTGAAGAAGACAAGGACAAATTTGCTGAGATATGGTTTGAGAATGTGGTTCATAAGGCTCTTAAAAGTAGAGGGGGCATTACAAAGACCAAATGGCATGACCAGGAATTCATAGTGGCCTTCATGAGTTCTGAAAGCAGTCTTGGGTATGTCGACTTCCTTCATGCAGATCTGGTGGTAACCTGAGCGAAGATCCAACTTCGTGAAAAATTGAGCCCCGTTGAGTTCATCCATCAAATCATCAACCACTGGAATGGGAAATTTATCTTTGACTGTCAGCTTATTGAGGGCCCTGAATTCAGGACACATCCACCAATCCCCATCTTTTTTGAGCACCATAACCACTGGGGATGAATAAGGACTGATGCTGGGATGAATGACCCCTGCTTCCAAAAGTTCCTTGATGATTTTTTCTATTTCGTTCTTTTGGGTGAATGGATATCTATATGGGTGCACATTGGGGGGTTGGGCCCCTGGAACCAAGGTGATGCTATGATCATGTTCCCCTCATGAGGGTGGAAGCCCATGAGGCTTGTCAAAGACCGGCAGATGGTTGTTTAAAATCTGTTGCATCTCAGGATGAAGTGGCGGCTGCTTGGTTTCGACTCCCTGGATGCATTAAATTGAGCTACCACTCCATGATTGCCCTTTTTTAACAATTTTTCCATCCTATGCGAGCTTATGATAGAGGGGCTCCCGCCTGGAGTCCTCGGAGGGTATGTGTGTGGTCGTTCTGCTTAAAACTCATATACAACTCCTGGAAATCCATTGTGATTGGCCCAAGAGTGCGGAGCCAGTCAGCTCTGAGGACAATGTCACAATCCCCCATGTTTATGGCAAACATGTGGGTTTTCAACTGATAATCCCCCATTTGAAGTTTGACATTTTCACAACGGCCTTCACATTTCATTGTGCCCCCATCTGCAATTTGAACTTGGAAGTTAGAAACTGCTCGTACAAAGTAGTGCACTGTTTCTGCGACTTTTTGATGGATGAAATTATGTGTACTTCCACTATCAATCAAAACTACTACTGGGTGATGTTTAATAAACCCTTCTGATTTTGAGCGTTTGAAGGGAAGAAATCCCTGCCAAGGCATGCAACGAAATAACGGGTTCGTCAGAGACATTGTCCTGTTGGTTGTCGTCCTCTAGCGGCTCATGTTCCTCAAGTGGAGGATCTTCCTCTGTTGAGTTGTAGTCAGTGGCATCTATTTGAAAGAATTTGGGCTCCTTACATTTATGACCTGGGAGTATTTTTCATCACAGTAGTAACATAGTCCTTGCTTCCTTCTTGCGGCCATTTCCGCAGGGGACACCTTTTGGACCTTAAGTGTTTGAGTCGTGTGCGGTGCCTGTGGGAGTCGACCTTTAGCGAGGAAATTTGGCCGACTGTATTGGGCTGCTAATGCACGTTCCACCTTACGAGCTACCTTGCAAGCCTCCATCCACATGGGAGGGTGGTGAAGTAGCGCTTGAGCTCTGATGGCTTCTTTAAGACCGCTGATAAAACATTCCGTGTAGAACTCATCTGTGAGACCCTTAGTGCGGAAAGCTAAGCTTTAAAAAGCATTAATATATTCCTCAACTGTACCACTCTGTCTGAGCTTAGTGAGACGACCCAAATAAGAGTCTTCTTGTTCAAAGCGATCTTTAATAGCTTTGGTAAATTGGGCCCAAGTCCTAAAATATCCATTGGAGCGCTGATTCCATTCCCACCATTGCCACCGTTCATTGTCGAAGTACATGCTGCCCAACACAAGCTTAGTCGCATCATCTAGGATCTGATTCAATTTGAAATACTGGTCCATTTGTGCTAGCCATGCTGCTGGGTGAGAACCGTCAAATTTATGCATATCCAACTTAAGAAGTCGTTGATTGGGTGGTGGATGGGTGTGCCAGATGTGAGGAGAGTGGCTAGATTCACCGTAAATGCCTTCATAGCCATTATACCCCTCCTCGTGGGCTTGCTCCTTACCGTTTGACATCAAATCCTCCTTGCCTTTTCCTTGCAATTTCTCTAGCTGGAGACTCATTCCTGTAAGTAGGGAGGTCATTGCTGAGTGTGGATTTTGTTCACCGTTTCCTCCAGTTTGTCCATCCTTTCATTGGCAATTGCTTGAGCTCTAGTTGCTACCATACACCGTCATGATGAAAAATTGGGACTGCCAAAATTTTTTTTTGCCCAATTAATTGAATGGTACCACCATGCTCAGCTCGCCGTCCTGATTTTAATGGGCTATGATCAATACTGCAGTCGCCAATTCCTCAAAATGTCAATGCAGCCAAACGTCCTGTGACAATTATACCCTGGTATAGGAACCCTGCACAACGCTTCTGGTTTGTTGGATCTGAGAGAACTGGCTGGTTGGGACCGATGTCTGCTGCTGCTGCACTCCTTTGCTCAAGCGGATCTGGAAGAGATGATGCTTAAAAGGAAAAGGAACTAGGGTCTTCAGGAGTGTCAGGTGCTACAGATCGCAATATACATAAGGGTCTGGCAGTAGTACTCGGCCCAATGTTTCAGGGCTCTAACTAAGGAGGGTCGACCGTACCCTTAGCCATACCACTCGACTACCCTATTGTACGGGCGAGTAATCTCTCCGAGTGCTGTTCTCGGTGTACTGTAGCCGCAAGACGGTCGCTGGTTTATTTATGGCGAGGTTTTCAGGGAGCCTATGGGGCTTCCGATATACCCAGAGGGTACGTGGAATACAGTCTGTGCGCGGTTCTGTCTAATGTGCTACTACTCGAAGGGGTACCCACAGGGGTTACAAGGGAGTCCAACAGACGTGACCACCTCTTTTATTTCCTGCGTGCATGCCTCCCCAAATCCGCAGATTTATGTGCTCAATGACAAATCCCGTGGTTTAAAGACGCCGGAACATGTCTCGAGCCAAAAAAATTTGCTACTAAATGGAGATCCCATCGGCCCTGGAAAGAGCTCTGATACCACTTGTTATGCTTCTTAACCTGCAAAAGATACCCAAATACAGAATATGTGAAGAAAAGAGACCGAGAACATAGAATGGCAATGAATTTATTATTCAGAGAGAAATGTTCACTTGCCTCTTCGAGGGGGCAACCTCCAATAGAGCAGAGCTCGATTACAAAAATAAGACACGATGCTCCTCGCAGGGAGTTACTATCCTTTATATATGACTCCTACGAGTAATACCATGGGTCAATACCACTTATTACTAATACCATCTATCTAATAATACGACCCATTTGCAACTAACTGTGGTTCCTTTATTAATTGCGGATTAACCACTTACAATTATTAATATGGGCTTTATTGACTCTTAACTGTGACGTGGTCCCATTACATAGATAAGGGGGTTAGGGTGGGACCCTAACAGAGGCAGCCACGTGGCCCCAATTATGAACAAAGTTGGCTACATTAAATTTTGGTCGGATGTGGTTTGAACACACAACCTATGATATATCAGCGCTCAGCCTTACCAATGCACCAACGCGCAAGGATGTGAAATGTTGGCGGGAGAAAGCGTATATGAAGTTAAAAAAATGTTTAAGGCAGGCCCAAACGGGGCTAGATTTTAAGGACCAACCCCCGCTCATGAGACCATAGCCTTTGAACCAAGGGCTTAACACCTTCATGGGCGGTTAATACATAACCAAAAACTTTAATGTTAAAGTTAGTGGTTGGTCACATATATGCGGAAATCAATGGTAAACAAACAGTTCAACCAAAAGTTCAGCTCAAACTCCGAGGTAAACCCAAAACTGTTGGGAACGTTCACATGCGCATTGAAAGCCACTAATAGTTAGCTGGCAGTCACGGTCATTATGGCGGAGTTTTTGGCAGAGTGCTCCAAAAATGGTGGAATTTCCTATTTGTCGAGGTTTGGCAGTTAGCGAGTTTTAACTAGAGTTTTTCTAGGGCATACTGGAGAAAATTTACTGAGCCATAACTTTGGCTAGGAAAGTCCTTTTTGGACTTATTTATTTTGGGTCTCTTCGACCTTCTGAAGCCATTGGCATAGGTTTCACAGCCATCTGAGGTCTTTTGCAGGAAGTTTTGCTTCGTGGAAGTTCGAGGAGCCACAAGGGCCATATTAGTTTGGGAGATGCATTGGGATGTGTGCAACCATTGAAAGTGGAACGAAGGTCTATTTTGAATGAATTCAGTGTTATGAATCCATATCTACAACTTGTTTTTCTTGTTGAGGCATTCTTTTCACTGTTTAGCTTCAGGGAAGCTTTCAGGGCCATTAGGGCCATTCAAGTGATTGAGTTGTGCTGGGCTAGGTTCATCTGTTTGAGGTGAAAAAAAATCCTATTTCTATTGTAAGGAATATTCTGAATCCAATGAAGGTGTTTTTAGAAGCATTTGGAGACTTCTAAAGGCCGAGATGCTGAAGAGAAGTTTTAGGTAGCCCAGAGCCATCCATGGGAGACGACCTAGATTGGAGATGGAATGCTCATTTTGAGCAAATGAACAATCATTTGTTTATGTAAGATATGTACTAGAGATAGTAGCAGAGGTTTCAGATACATTTGAAGCATTCTGAAGGAGTTTGTGCCATTAAGAAGCTCAGGGAAGCTTAGTGCACCTACTGAAGGAATCAAGTCCAAGGGAGCCTAGATCTGCCTGCACAAAGTTGACAACCATGACAGGGATGTATATGGTTTTTCTAAACCCATAGGTTCAGTTAGTAAGCTTTTGGATTTGAGTGTGGAACTTGTAAAAGAATTCAAGCCATAATCCCAAAGAGCCAAGTCTAGTTGACGAGAGCTCACAGGAGATGTAGCCCACGAGATTGGGGTGAACTCCTTATTAAATTTTCTGTTATATGTGATGTTTATTTGCTGCCTTATATGTCTGATATATATGTTTAATATCAGTTGAAACAAAGCAAGTTAAAACACATAAACAGAAGAAAATACATACACCTCTTAAACATGTATGTTTACTAAATTGAATACCTTGCTAAGCATTTACAGGTAGTTTCAAGTTCAGATCAAATTTACCTTTCAAGGTTCACCATGTGATGTCTTTGAAATTCCTAGAATGCAACTAATATGATAAGCATTCTTTTCATTCAATTTGAACAATGAAAACCTTAGCTAGTAGGGATATAGCAATCAGATTCTTTAATGAAAGAATAAAGAGCGCATCTAATGCAATTTCCCTAAACTATTCCTATGAGCACACTCAAACTTTTTCAATGCACAATGCAAGTTTTTCTTTTCAATTCCCTTAATGTTGAGATGAACAAAAGGAAACTAATGCACATACAATCAATTAATCTTTTTGCAAGAACGAAGACTTTACAACAGTTCCTTTTCGAAAGAAATGAATACTTTTACAACACTTTATTTTCAACAAAGATTAATCGAATATACTCTAACTTTGAGAATGAGTTGAAAATGATAAAGAAATCATTTAAGGAACACTAAAAAATCAAGGCCAAAGTAGGGTTAGGAAAGGGAACACAAATTGATTTAAGAGATACAACAATCATTGATCTTTCTGCAAGAAAAATCAGAAGAAAATTTGGAAAAAATCAAGTCAAAGGTGGGATTTTTGACCCAAGGAGGATCAGGGCAGCCCTAAATGGGAAATAGTATGCTTTAGAGCACTATCCTCAAGCCAATGGTGCTCTGTGCCCTGATCAAGCCTATGCTGGTGCCAGAGAGGCCATTCTAGGGGCTTTTAAACACAATTTTGACCAAAAAACACTTCAAAAAGGCTTAAATAATACCAATGGAGGTAAGTAAAGTCTACTAGGGTGTACTAGGATGAAGATAAACTAACCAAAATGATGATCGTTCCTCAGTGGAGTTGCCAATTTGTCATGTGGAATTTTGCATCTACAGATAAACACAATTTCCCTAGGTGGGTAGCTACACCTAGAACAACAGAATTAGAGAGTTTAACCTTTTCCTATAGAAGATAAATAAGACAAGGGCCTTATCCATTGGGCCATCGAGTCACCAATTTGTTATGTGGAATTTTGCATCTACGGATAAACACAATTTCCCTAGGTGGGTTGCTACACCTAGAACAATATAATTAAAGAGTTTAACCTTTTCCTATAGAATATAAATAAGACAAGGGACCTACTTATTATCTTTCTCTTCCCTTTGTCTCCATTGAATAGATCCTATTGCTCCTTCTCGATCTAAATCCGTTCGATAAGTACCTGCAATCATAAATAGAGGACAAAAACCAATCAAAGCAAGAGATCTATCTACTATAAGCAAATGGAATTGAAAGAATTTACACATATAATCATCATACATAAAGACAAGAATAAGGGAAAAGGTGTAAACAACTTTATTAAGTAGAAGGAAGAGTTACAACCAAAGAAGTTTGATCCCACGTCACTCATCTAGCTTGAGTTCCATCCTTCATCACACAAAAAGCATAACACTTTGGTAGCATAATAATACTTTCTTACAATCTCAAACCTCACACCAACAATATCTCCTTACAAATTCTCTAAGTCCCACCCCTAATCACTATGATGAGTGCTTAATTTATAGGGGAATGGAGGTGGTTTTGTCATAAATTAGGCATTGAATGGATTTCCAATTTGGGATTTAGTTTCCATGGAGGAAGGGATGGGAGGATAGGAGATTATTGATTCATTCCCTATCTAATTTTAAGCTCATAGGAGAGGTTAAGACATGGGAATCTTCTAGAATGATCTAGAATGAAAGAATATTCCGAGAACCCTATGAAGATTTTGCTCAATCTCGCCCAACGCAGGTCAAAGTGGGCCTAACTTCTCTGTAGAGTAGGCTTGAATGGGTGTAAGTGCTCTGTAGTGCACTTACCCCTGACCAAGGCTACGCTGGTCCCTCAAGGACTCATTTCAGGATGTCTTCAGGCCAAGAAACTCTCAAGAATGATGGCATTCAATGTGATGAATTGTCTAGGGCATGTAGCAATAGGATTAGGGTTTGATGAGCCCTAAAATTATTGATCTAAATATATGGGAGTGATGTGCCTGAATAGACCTGTAACAATATTAAGATGATGTAACGATATTTTCACATTAAGATGATGAGAATTCACATAATTTAAGAGTTATTTTCCAGAGATGTAGAAAGTTTGGGATCTCTTTGAATTCAAAGAAAAGTTTTGTTTGCTATGGAGGAAGGCAAACTTCTTGGCCACATCATCTCAAAGGATGGCATTCAGATAGACCCTTCACTAGTAGAAGCTATTCAACAAATTGATTTCCCTCGCAGCAAGAAAGAAATCCAAGCATTCAATGGTAAGATGAATTTCTTACGCAGATTTATTCCTAATTTGGTTGAACATCTTAGAGAGATGACAAATATGTTGAAAAAAGAGAATGATGTAAAGTGGTTCGAAGAAGCCCGCATGTCCTTTCATGTAGTAAATCCTTCCTTAACCACTGCCCCTGTTTTAATCAATCTCAATTACTCCAATGATTTCCTTATATTCTCTTTTGCTTCTGAACATACCATGGCAGTAATTTTAATGAGAAAAAGAGATAAAACCGAGCTGCCAATAGCATTTTTCATTCACAATATTAGGGATGAAGCCCTTAAGTACAACATCATTGAGAAATATGCATTAGCTTTAGTCAAGGCGATGAAAGATTTCAGAGTTTACATTTTACATTCACATACTCTTGCTTATGTGCCTAATGTAGCGGAAAAGAAGTTCTTGTGTAGAATGACCTGGAAGGTAGAAGAGGTAGATGGATAACAAAATTATTAGAATATGATCTTGAGATCAATCCTACCAAGCCGATCAAGGGTCAAGGCTTAGCCAAACTCATGGCTGAGTCAAATCTCCATGCTCTAGATATCAACCTTGTAGCAACATTGTCAGACAATCAAGAAGAAGTAGATCTCATTTAGGTATCTGATATCTTTCTATCATCTCCATGATATTCTAATATTATTTATGTTTTGCAATATCTAAATCCCCCTCCAGGCATGTCTAAGGCTAAAAGCAGGTCATTGAAGCTGAAGGCTTCTAAATATTGCATTATGGACAACGCACTTTATTGGAAGGATCCTAGAGGTGTGTTGTTGAACTGTTTGACCGAAGATGAGTCTAAAGAAGTAATAAATGACTTCCAAAAAGGAGATTGTGGGGGCCACTTGTATTGGAATACCACGGCCAACAAAGTACTAAGAGCGGGTTACTATTGGCCTACACTTTTCACAGATATTTACAATGCAATGATGAACTAGCATGAGTGCAAAGTTTCCAAGGTAAAATAAAAATTCTTCCTTTGCCTCTACAACCTATATCAGTTCATGCACCTTTTTAGCAGTGGGGCCTAGATTTCATAGGAGAGATTAACCCATCATCATCTATGCAGCACAAGTGGATATTGATAGCTACAAACTACTTTACTAAGTGGATCAAAGCAATTCCAACCAGGCAAGCAACATATCTAGTTATCATTCAGTTTTTAGAAACTAATATCTTGTCTTGTTTTGGTTGTCCTAATAAGATCATCACAGACGACGCGAAAACATTCAAGTCTAAAAAGACGACTGATTTTTGTGACAAATATAACATTAATTTTGGACATTATACAACATACTATCCATAAGGAAATGGTTTGGATGAGTCCTCCAATAAATCCTTAATCAACATCATCAAGAAAATGTTGGAGGCCAACAAAAATAATTCACACAAAAAGATGATCAATGCATTGTGGGAAGATCGGGTGAGTAGTAAGAAATCTCTTGGAATTTCTCCTTTTCAAATTGTGTATGGAGTAGATACTATTTTTCCTTCATCATTAGCAGTCCCAGTCATGAAATTGTTACAAGAAGCAGGAAGTGAAGAGAATGATATACAATGCTAGATCAATCAAAATGATTCACCTACAACAGAAATGGGATGAGGTATTTTAGAAAACCTCTAAGCTCTATGAGAGGATAAAGAAAATCTATGACTAGAAAACAAAGGAGGATGATTTCAAAATTGGAGATGTGGTGCTTTGTTGGCATGCTAGAAATGAAGACAAGGGTAAATATGGTAAATTTGAAAACCTATGGAAAGGCCCTTATCAAATTTTAGCTTTCTGAGGACAAAATACTTTCTTATTGGATGAGATAAATGGAGAACCATGCTTAGGTGGACCAGTCAATGGTAGGCTCCTTAAGTACTATCTTTATTGAATCATCTCGGTTTCATTGTATATAATAGTTTAACTTTCTACAAGTGTGAAGTAGAGAATCACTAGAGTTCAGAGCCTGAAGTGAAGCCACAGAGCTTCTATGATTTTCTACCATTTTCAATGTTTAGTCATTAGTTAAGTAAGTCATTTTTGAGTCATTTTGTGTTATTCGAGTTGTCAAAATTTAGTCATGCATTTCAATTTAAGTTTTTGACCGTATTGGCCCACATGTTTAGGCACTTGCGTAGAAAAATGTGCAACAAGAAATGCTAAATTTAGAATGTGCTGAAAATAGGACTCCTAAAAATAGCATGTTTAAAAATAGTAGTTTGGCCAGTGAGGTCATTGGCCACCTTGGGTGAGAAGTTAAACTGCTAAAAATAGAAAGTTCTAAAAATAACATTTCTGGGTCCCTTCCTATTTATAGCAGTCCCTGGTTTATCAATAGAAAGTAAAAACGAATTTGGTCTTAACAGTAGTTTAAAATATTAATTAATTAATCTCCATGAGTTAATTAGTTAAGGAAATTCGAATTTGAAGTCTTTGTGAGCATGCACATGAGTTGTCCCATTGATTGAGGAATTTACCTTATTTCCCCACTGATTGAGGGAGTATGAGTTTCTAAATCTGAATGAGAGAATCAATTGACTTAGTTCTAACTAGTCAAGTCCAGTTAGATTATTTTAACAAGTTGTTAAAATAATAAAATATAGTTTGTTGATGCTTACATGCATGTGACAACTATTATTTTAGATAACTGAGGATTTACTCATGGATAACTGTTGCATGTCAGTTCTGTTAGAGACCCAGTTGAGATCTGATGTGGGACAATGTAATGTCAGTTGGATGAATATTTTTTCTATAAAGGAAGTTCATCCATGATGAGGATTTATCTCCTTCAGGTTTGTGCAGTTATTTCAGAGGTCAGTGTTGTGTCTGAGGTGAGAATCACACAGGTTGCAGCTGGAGGACCCAAGAAAAACTGTGCATAGAAATAGGAGGCTTGGAGGGCAGAGGAGAAGGTTTGTGAGAAGCCTTTGACTGTCTATGAGCAACAGAGGGATTGTACTGAGAGCTGGCTAGCTGTGTGAGAGCTAAGGCTTTGTGTAATCCAGACTATATTTCCACTTGTATGATAATACAAAGATGGGGTTTTAGGCAGGTGCTTTCTCTAGGTAAATTCTTCTATGTTATGTGTGATTGATTCCTTCTTATCAGTTATATGTGTTCTTATTGATGTTGCTCATGATTTATTAAGCTTCCACTTTTTTTTTTGTAGAGGTAGATCAAGTGTTTTGCTTTAGTACATTGCATTACCAGGTGATCTACAGGTGGGAAATTTCTACATGGTATTAGAGCTAGCTGATTTGTAGAAAAATTTCTACATGGTATCAGAGATAGCTGATTTGTAGAAAAATTGTACAAAATTATACAACTTGGTCTATGGTGTCCTTGGGACCTCCAAGGAGCTGCCATCCCCAAATAAGGTTGATGTTAGAGTCAGTATTTGTATACTTCCATAAATGATCAAAACTCCTCTTTTATATCATATTAGGGTCCCATTCTAAATTTTTTGTCATTCCACCTAGGTCCTCATTAAAAATTTTACTCACTGATGGTAGCCCTATGTCAAAAGCCATACTCTCTCTCAAAAATCAATATTTTTTGGCTCACCTTCATGTGTCTTACTGAGCATACATTGACCATAAGGTCTCATTTAATCATGTTTTGTGTCAGTCAAGTTCACATGAAGTCTACTCATTCAAGGTCCCATTAGGTCACTAGGTTTCATTCTTTCAAGGTTCAATAATACTCCATTTCATTGCATAAGGCCAGCCAAAAGTATGAGAGTGAAAAAAATAATATCCTTTTGTCATTTAAAGAGGATTGGTAAACATGTGTCTATGTTTTCCCAAGTCCTAAATTTTTATTCCAAGTATTAGTTCTATTTCATATTGTAATTTTTTTTCAAAAACGGAGATGTAATATGTTTTCCAATTGATGTAATTTTATGTTCATTATAGGTAATAAGTTACTATTCATGAGCTGTCAACTAAGAAAAATATGTGCCAAATCCATCCAAAGAAAAATCAAATATGAACAGTGCCAACACTCTAGCATCATCCACTTGCAAAGAAAAAAGTTAGAAAGGAAATTAGAAACCATTTCAAAAAGCAGAAGAGAAACATTAGAAAGTGGGTTTTCAAAGATAATGATCAATTTCACTCATGTATAAAGGCCTTCCTAGCATCTAACCAAACTCCATTTTCCTCCTATCATTGCTTGAGAAAACCCCAAAGAACCATTCCTCATGATTTTGAGCAAAATTAGCAAAATAGAGGCAGACGTTGTGCACGGGCTTGAGGCGTTGCGCACGGGATAATGGCATTATGCATTGGTCAAATTTTTCCCATAGGCTCTCAAACTGCAAAGAAAGGTTCCTAACCTTCAATACATGGTTTCTAATCCTCTTATCAAGTAAGTACAACCTTTTTCATCCCTCCTTACACCTCTCAAAGTCATCATTCATGCTATGAAGTTTATTGCTTAAAACGTGGAGTTCTAAAGCCTTGCAAACCCTAGATTTTTTCCAACACCCCTAAAACCTATTCCTAAGACCTTACTACCCTTCCCACATCACAATAAACTCCATCCCTACCCCTGTGTGGCTAAATCCATATCCCAAGTGTATTCTCCCTTAAACCCTAAGTCCTAGGCAGCAAAATCACTAGGCATCCATACTACATACCTGTAATTGAATATCAAATCCTAAATCCCATACACATTTCACTCCCCTATCACTTCCCTAAGTTCCCTAATCCCTTCCTCCACTCCCTGAATTTTTCCTACCCGATTCCCACTCCTATTGCCTAATCCTTAGGGTTTCAAACAAGAGGAAAGATAACACATAATGGAGGAAGAAAATAAAGATTTTTCATAGGAAGAAGGCCAAGAAGAAAGAAAACCACACATAGGAGGAAGAATCTTGAGGTTTGAACCTACCTACACTAGAGAGTTAATGGCCTTACCTATGAAAATATCTTCCTTCAAACATTTGGGATGTTTTGATTTTTGTGTGATGGTACAAAGAGTCCAAAGTCATCTTGTTTTGACTAGAGTGTTCATTTCAAATCTTGAAGACAATCAAGTGACCCTTGCTGGGGTAACCTTCACCATATCCTCAGGCATTATTGTTGCTTCTACTGGAATACCTAATGTGCATGAAAGGTGGTTTAAATCTCAAAACCTAGATCATCAGTATTATGAGCCGTATTTGAAGCCTCGGTACATAAACGAGAGAAAGAAAGTCTTCCCTTTCAGCCACCTTCTTGATACATATGCTCCCATGATGAAAATCATCATGAAGTACTTCACTTGTGAAGGAAGATTTTCTAGACTCTACACATACCATATCAGATTGCTCATGCACTTCACAAGATTCAAAATGCTCAATATTCCTTATTATTTTTTCAGGAGCATTAAGAAAATGGCATACACGGTTTAGGGAAAAAAGTATGAGAAAAAAATGAACAGTCTCTCTTATCACTCTCTGGTCAAGATCATTGTCCTCCATCACCTTAATTAGTTGAACATTTCATGGGACACTTTCATTGCCAATAATATTTTCATTGCTCCACAAGCTCCACATGTTGAAGATATGCCTTCTTCATCGCATCCCATTGATCATCAAGATGAAGACATACCCCCACCATCTGAGCCCACTACATCTATCCCTCCATTATCTTAGCCTCTTTCACCATCATCATCACCATTGAATGATCATACATGGTCACCTAGCAAAGTTGATATCATCAAACCTAAGAGGACATATTTGGGAACATTGTCATGTGCTTATCAGAGAGGTCATAGGTAGGTGTTTTCCCGAAAAATTATGGGAGTGGCCCTACCTTGTTCATTAACAAAGCAGGTAGAAAATGGCAAGCAAACAATAACATATGTAGAAATTTAGCAGCATGAGGAGGACCTCTATGAGACAGAACATGATTTTGAGCTTGTTGATCTAAGTGAGTGGGATGACTATGATCACATTAGCATAGCCCTCAAGGGGAAGGATGCCAAGATTGGAGAACTCCAAACTAATATTGACAGGGCTATATTTTTCATTAACTTCTACAAGTAGGAGAATAAGCAACTAAAGACAAAGCACTTCATTGATGAAGTGAAATTCATAAAAGCACAAAGAGAGGTAGAAAAGGCTAAGGCATTACTTGATGAAGAATATGGAGAATATGATGATGAGCTAGAAGAACAAGTGCCAAGGAAAAGGCCAAGAACCAAAGGCCTAAAAAAGGCATTGGAATTAGAGAAACAAAAAGACACTGAACTAGAAAATGAGCTTACCCTAAATGAGAAAATGGCCATAATAATCAATGGAAACAGGGAGCATTGGCTTGAGAGGGTGAACAACCATCCTGAAAAGCTCCTAGACAAGGCTAAAAGGGAAAATGACATTCAGAGGAGGATGGAAAATTACTATTACCAAAGAATTCAAATAGCAAGGTCCAAGCTCAAGAAAATGAAATCAAAGCTTGAAACCCTAAAAGTGCAAGAGAAGAAAGGAAATTTGGATATCCTTGTTGCGGCCTCCTTCCATGCCTAAAAAACTTCATGAATAGCTTATACACTAATTTTGACAAGATTTTGAGCACTTTTGACATTTTTGGGTTTTTTATGCAACATTAGACAGTTTTGGCACATGTGAACTATCCTATGCGCAACGCCCTAGGTGCTACACATCTTCTTGAGGCCTATAATTGGAAACCCAATATTACCATTGGATTCATAAGGCCGCAAAAATATACTTTTGACTATTGGCACACAAAATTTGAACCATTGGACAGGGAGAAATAGCCAAAATCGCCTCAACATTCACCTTTTGGCCCCTTTTTTTTAGCTAGGTGTTGTGCACAGAAGCAGCCTTGGGATATTGACCTTTTGGAGGGACAACTATTATCATTTTTGGTAACCTAGGGCATTTATGGAAAGTAGATAGGATAAGCTTTACAATGAGATATACTGAACTTATTTTGGACATCAAAAACCCTTTCAAAAAGTAGCTTGAAGTTGGCGCTACATATAGGCTTAAGGCACTGCACATAGAGCACTCGCGCTGAGCATAGGGCAAAATTCCCTGATTTTTTTCATTTTTTTTTATCTAGTTTTGATTTTCACCTTTGGAAATCAATTTTTACTTATGTAATTGATGAAGTAAATGTAATTATCATGGTTTTACTGGTACCTAGGGTAAATATATTAGGTAAATGGAATCAATGATGTGTACTGAATAAGCTCACTTAAGTTAGGGATGAGTCACTTTGACCACCCTACACTCTAGCTATCAGTTTGGTTTTTGGTGGAACTGCTCCTCCTGTCATGGATTCGACCCCTGAGGCTGGGAGGAGTTTTTTTGAGGCCTATATCATGTACTTTTTTAGTCATTATACAGGTTGGACTCCACTGGATGTTGTACTAGCGATTCAGACATTGGCATGGAATATATTGGATGAGTTGTAGCTATTTTGGTGGAATTCTTGTGGCATGGTATTTTGACATTGTTTCTTCTTTAGTTACATGTGTGTGAACGTTTTGTATTTTCAATGATCCATTTCACTTATAAATATGTTTGATTTTCAAGGGTGTTAAGTAGAATTCATATTCTATTATCTTTTTTGGGAAAATCATCATGATTTGTTTCATTTCTTCAATTTAAAAAGAATTCATGATTTTCATGCTCTTTTTAGCACCTCATCAGTCTAAACCATTCCATCAATATACTGCAAAGTATTAAAGTAATTGCCTACCTTGCCCCATTAGATGTCTACAATTCTAATTTTCTTTTTCCCTGACCTAGCTCACTCTCTGACCTAATTCACTCATCCAGTGATTTCCCTAATCAAATCAAATCAAAACCCTGAGCTACTATATCTAGCCTAGAACCCTAATCCATCAAGCCCTCTTGGCTGTGATCCTTTGGAGAGAGCCCTCTCCAGCTTGGTAGGGCCAACTACCAAGTCAAAATATTGGTCTGTTGTTACCTCATCTGGACTCTTCCTCAGCCTTGGAGATTCGGAGGAGTGATAACACTCTCTACCCATACATTTATATAAGAAAAAGCACATGGTGAATTGCAACTAATTTCCCCAAATTTGGATTGTAACAACTATGAGAGGTATTGGTTGTATAACAACAAAATATCAAATTACATTTGATTTATTTATCATAGTATCATCTTAGAATAAGTTGGACCTATTTCAGTTGCTAATTTATTTCTCTGTTTGGAATGTAGTTAGTGGGAGAAACAAGAAATAACCCTTTGAAGGAACCACATGTATTTCCCAAACCATATGGTTTTTGGAAAACCACTCGGGATTCAACTAGATTAGGCAATTCTCCATAAAACCCTTATCTCCGATTTTCGAGATTCGTCCTCAATTGCCCAAAAAATCCAACACAAAATTGTCACTTCTTATTTGGAAGATTTCTGACTAGGAACATTTGAACGTGAGTTAGAGCTTAGATTTTGTGACCTGAGTGAGGGCTTGGAGGTTGGAACAATCAATTGAATTACAATAAATATCTTCATAAACCATCGACAGTAAAATCATAAATAATAATCGTTAATCTATTAGAAATAAATAAAAATGAGCATTACCTAATGTTAGGTCCCTATAATACTAGTGATTCCTGATGAGCCCCAGAAATGGGTAACTATATGGGCTCATTCTGCCTATTATTTCGATTTAATCCACCATTCTCATTAGTTTGTTGCATGTTTTTGAATATATTTATGCTAATAGAGTCAATTGGGTTAGTCACTTTGCCATGTAGTCTAATGAGTGTTTATCACATATTTTTTGGACAATTTTGGACCAAGACAAGGAATTTATGAGCACATGCAACCAAAACTCGAGGGAAATAGGGAGGAGGACTTGTAGGAGGGGTGTATCCTTCATTAATGACCCCTTTCCTCGAATCCTCCATCAGCAAATTCGAGTACAAAGGCCCACATTGATGATTCCAAGGGGCAGCCGAGCAAGTCAAGTGGGACTGTTGTTATCTTCAGTTCTAGGAAGCCGAGTTCCTGATTTTAGGAGGACTACTGGAAATCCCCATTTGTATAAATAAGAAGGCTTAGAGCCTCAGTATGTTAGCTAGTTCTTAGTATATTTTCGCACTTTTGTGCTGCAATGTACTCAGCTCATTTTTGTTTTTGAGAACAATTTATGTGATGTAACTGCTATTTTTGATAATGAAGATGAACCAAGTTTTGAGACAACACTGATCTTTTTCAGAGGCTTGAAGCTCTTGGCTTAGGGCACAACCCAAGCTTCCCAGCACCTCCTTTGTGTACTTATATGTTTTTGTTTCCATTCATGAGTTAATTTTTGCTGCATACACTTATTTTACTCCTCACCTTTTGCAAAAGCCAACTCCATCTTCCTTTGCCACCAAACCTCTGCACAGTCACAACCAGCCAAATCACAAGCATAATAATTCCACATAAAAATACTCAAAAGTACAAAAAGATGATTTCTTCTCATTTCTCTTCAAAAGTATCTTGAATAAATGCAATTTACCTTTTTAGTAGTCAATGGCACTCACTTCATTAGTTTCCATCTTTTTTCTTGCAAAAATAGGGTTAGTGGGTTTGCGTTTCATTCCAGTTTTCCTTCTCTTTCTACAAGTATAATAGTCTCTGTAGATTTATATTTCTTCCATCACAGTAAAAGCTTCTTCTGAGAACTCATAGAAGTTAGCTTAAGCTCCTAGTGAACTTGCGCCAGCTGATCAAGTGATAGCCTGCAGTAAGAGCTAGTACTTGTGCATGCATCACCATCACTTCCAAGTTGGTTACGAACTACTGGGTTGATAAAAGTAAAGAAGGAAGCCCTAGGAGTGGCAGCATTATTGCTGCAATACTGGAGCTCACCACTCTTTTTGGCGCCATTGCCGGGGAAGCGTTAGAGTATTTTGTGATTACTGCTTTTCCTATATTTTCTACTGCAACATTCTGCTAAGTAGTTTATTTTAGCAAAAGTAGAGTAGTTGTTTCATTTCAATTATGCAAAAGTAGATTATAAATTTCCCGCTTTCATTTCAATTCTATAATTTCCATTTCAGCAAACGTAGATTAGGCACTTCCTACTTTCATTTCAATTCTGCAATTTCATTTCAACAAGCGTAGATTAGGCATTTCCTGCTTTCATTTCAATTTGACAATTTCATTTCAGCAAGCATAGATTAGTCATCTTTTGCTTTCATTTCAATTCTACAATTTCCATTTCAGCAAGATTTATTTCAGTTAGTTTCCATTTGTTGTTCAATCCATTTTAGTTTTGCAGGTACAAGAAAGAAAAACAAAAATCACCCAAAAAGAGATTTCCTTTCATGCCTCGTAGGAACAAAGACAATTTAGGAAAATTCCTACCCAACACCCCCACCACGTCACTAAGTCATCCTTCTCTCTTCTTTGGTGGTAGTGATCCAAAAGAACCTATAGGTGAACCTCCAGAGATATATGAAGATCCTATAAAAGAAGAAGAGCAAGAAGCCATTCCTCTTGAGACCATGGTTGAAAACAGAAACGTTAGAGGAAATGGGGAAAGAATAGAAGGTGCCTTTCCTATCCAAGATACCAATGGGGACACAAAATTGAAAAACATAAGTCCTTTAGCCTTACCTCACTTCCATGGACTGACTACCGAAGATCCTGATACCTTCTTGTTTGAATTTGTTGTTCTCTGTCAAACTTATGACTATGTAGAGGACGAGCAGAAGTTGAAACTATTTCCTTCTACCCTTAAGGATACAACATTGCGCTGGTTCATGGGGTTACCTGGAAACAATATCACAACTTGGGCTCAGATGCAACAGGCCTTTAACAAAAAATACCGATACTATTGTAGGTCAAAGGATACCAAGGAAGAAATCTTCTGAATGACCATGGGAAGTGATGAATCTTTAGAAGACTATGAAGAAAGGTTTCAACTCAGTTATAAAAGGGCTAGGTGCACACTTGACCCCAAATCTCTGAAGTTGGTTCTACTCAGAGGAGTCCCTGAAGACCTTCTAGATACCCTCCATTTACTAGCTGGGGGAGACATCTACGAGCTGCCTTATGATGACATAAATACTGTGTTGAGAAACCATTATAGGTCAGCTAGAAAGAGAGGTAGGTGAAGTCAACCTTTAGCCAATACATCCTCATCCAGTTCATCCCCTAGAAACGAACTTGAGAATCGGCTGGAAGATTTCAAGAGCGAGATGAGTTAGGCTCTTTTCATGCAAATGGATACCTTGCATATCAAAAGGAAGCAAGAGGAAGCCAAGAGGGCTTTGGCATCTTTTGTCCCAGGTGCACTAGAAAGCATCCTAGGAACGAATGTCCATTGCACTCTATAGAAGTGTGTTTAGTCTATGAAGAAGACCATGCTACGAATCAGTGCCCTTCCTTGCCCAGAATTAAAGCTGCATATCAAGGGGCCGAAGGAGCCACTAAACCACTCTATTTCATGAACCAAAGGAGGCCACATGGACCCAGACCTTACCAACAGGGAATGTAAGAGACATCCCAGACTTATTACAACCCCAATCAAGCCACTTCCATGCCTTCTTGGGGTCTCTCTGCTCATCCTTCCTAGTCCACACCCCCTCCTTGGCCATATCCTCCTCAATACCAGGCTCCGCCAGCTGCTCATTTGTTTCACTCTTATGCTCAGCCACAACCTCAGTGGAATGCACCTCATCAGGGGTGGAGGCCCTAGTACAACTATCCCCCCACTCTTTTGCCTCCACCACCTACTCAACCTCAACCATTCCCTCCTGCTCCACCAAGACAACCCCAAATACCTGCTCAACCGAACCCGAACACCAATAACAGACAGGCCCAATAGGTATATCGTGGAGAAATATCATGTTCGACTTATGCTGTGGAGATTCAGGAGATTAACCTATGGTTTGGGAAGGTTCTCCCAGATATCCAACCCCCTCCTACGGAGGATGAGGAAGAAAAACAGGAAAGTGAACCAAAAGTCATTCCACCCTTCCCTGAGAGGCTAAGTAGAATGACACAACCGACCCTAGAAGAAACTGAACTTCTGGGAGAATTGAAACAGTTATGTGTAAAGATAGCACTTCTCCAAGCCACAAAGGATGTGCCTATATACAACAAGATGATCAAGGAGAAGTACTTCAGGCACCCAGGTAGGCGCAAGAGAGATGCTCCAACTATCAATGTCCTAGGACAACTGTCCGACCTGATGTTGGGGAAGGTAATCTATCCGAAATATCTAGACCCTAGGAGTCCTATAGTCGATGTCCACATCAATGGCACCATAATACCCCATACCTTGATTGATATAGGGGTTGTCATTAATGTGATGACCAGGGACACTATGTTCAAGCTCAACCTTCAGGGTTCCCTGAGAAATACCACAACAGTACTGTAGTTAGCAAACCACTCCATCGTGACCCCTGAGGGAATTATGTAAGATGTAATGGTATCTATTGATTCCTAGGAGTACCCTGCTGATTTCCTGGTTCTCCAACCAAAGGCAAAGCTCACTGGGTATCCTCATCCTAGGAAGAACTTGGTTGGCTACTGCAGATGCCTACATTAGTTGTCGAGCTGGGAACATGACAATCAAGAATGGGCATATGTCCAAATAGCTAGTCCTATATCCTCCTACCAACCTCTGTTAGAACATGATTTACCTCTCTGGTTGGAGGAGGAAGTTGAGGATGAAGTCTATTCCTCACCATTATGTACAGTAGAGGCTACCATGGGGGGCCCACAAACTGAGGATGACCTTATCGAAAACTTGATTCAAAATCCGCCCCCTAGTGTGTTTCCATTAGAAGAGTTGGTGGAAGAAACCTAAGCCAATCCTTTAGTTGATCTCTATGTGCTTGATCTGACCTCTCTCTGAGTCAAGAATGTGGAATTCAGCCCAGAAAGAACCTTGAGGATGAACTCATCCCTATCCACCTCTTAGGAGAAAGAACTGTGTAGCTTATTGGAAAACCACCTGGATGCTTTTGCTTGGAGATATAAGGAGATGAAGGGAGTCCACCCTTTAGTCTGTACTCATCACATTTACATTAAATAATATTGTAAGGCAGTCAGGTAGCCTCAAAGGAGGATGAATCCAGCCCTTAAGGACAATGTCAAAAAAGAACTGCAAAAGTTGCTAGAGGTAGGATTCCTCTACCCCATTTCTGACAGCGAATGGGTCTCTCCTTTGGTGCTAGTTCCAAAGAAAAACGAGAAGTGGAGAATCTGTGTAGATTATCGGGAGCTAAACAAGGCCACCAAGAAGGACAATTTCCCTTTGATTTTCATAGATCAAGTGTTAGATGGCCTGGAAGGGAAGAAGTTCTTCTCTTTCCTATATGGGTTTAGCAGGTACAACCAGATCCAAATCAGCCTAGAAGACCAAGATAAGACCACTTTCACTTGTCCTTGGGGTATTTTTTCATACCGGGTCCTTCCTTTTGGGTTGTGCAATGCGCTCGCCACTTTCCAGAGAGCAGTACTGAGCTTATTTGCTGAACTAGTTCATGATTTAGTGGAAATCTATATGGATGACTTTGCCCCTTATGGTTCTAACTTCCAGGAAGCTTTGACTAACTTGGGAAAAGTTTTAGCAAAGGGTATCGAAATGAACCTATCCCTTAGTCCTAAAAAATGAGCATTCATGATGACTGAAGGGACTGTGCTAGGTCATACAATTTCTCAGCAAGGATTACAGGTGGATCCGAACAAGCTTTCTATCATCCAAAGGGTCCCACCTCCTCAAAAGGAAAGAGATGTTCGGAGTTTCCTAGGCTTAGCAGGGTATTATAGAAGATTCATTAAGGAATTTAGTAAGCTAGCCTCTCCATTGTTTGGTCTTTTGGAAAAATATGTTGAGTTCATATGGACTGACAACTGTTAAGAGGCTCTGGATACCTTGAAAGATAAACTCGTAACTACCCCAATTTTGAGGGGTCCAAACTGGGCCCTACCTTTCCACATTCACACAGATGCCTCAAACAAAGCAATAGGAGTAGCCCTAGGGCAAGTTGATGAGAAGATGCCTTATGCCATATATTTTGTAAGTAAAAATTTGTCCAAGGCAGAATTAAACTACATTGTAACTGAAAAGGAGCTCCTAGTTGTAGTCCATTTCATAAATAAGTTTAGACACTACATCACCAGCTATCAAACATTCATACACACCGATCATGCTGCAATTAGGCATTTGATGAATAAAATAGATGTATATGCTCGTATTATTAGATGGTTACTTTTATTGCAGTAATTTGATTTGACCATTGTTGATAAGTTGGGTAAGGAAAATGTTTGTTGCTGATTTTTTGTCTAGATTAGATCTACCTGTAGGTGAAAAAAGAATGGTGGATGATCAAATTCCAGATGAACACCTATTTTGTATTTCAGCACTCTCTCCATGGTTTGTTGATATAGAAAATTACTTGGTTTCAACACAGTTTTCGCAACACCTGTCCTCAAAAGAGAAGAGCAAGAACGTGAGGAAAAGTGCCCCATTCACCTAGATTGGGGGAAATCTTTTTAAACTTGGCTCTGATTAGATTTTGAGGTGATGTGTTAGGGAGGAGGAAGTTTTTGACATTCTCCTAATCTATCACGATGGGCCCTGTGGGGGCCATTTTGCAGCAAAAAGGATTGCATTCAAAATTTTGCAAGCAGGTTAATATTGGCCTACTCTTCTTTAAGATGTCAGAAGATATATCATCCAATGTGACTGATGTCAAAGGATGGGGAAACCTACTCCAAGGGATGAGATGCCCCTGCAATCTCAAGTGACTTTCGAGCCATTTGAGAAGTGGGGCATAGAATTTATGGTTCCCATCACCCTACTTCAAAAAAAAATATTACATCTTTGTGTACTGATCATCTGACAAAATGGGGAGAAACAAAGGTGATCAAGGCAACAACAGAAGAAAAAGTAGCTGAGTTTTGAGGGAAAATAGATTTTACAAGTTTGGCTATCCAAGAGAATTAGTCACAGATCAAGGGAGTCCGTTTACCTCCAATTTTATTGAAGACTTGCTCACACATCACAATATTAAGCACAAAACTTCCACCCCTTATCATCCGCAAGCAAATGGACAGGTGGAGGTCACTAACATAGCTTTGGAAGGGATTTGACTAAGGCAGTGAGTAGCAGCAGAAAAGATTGGGTAGATCAATTGGTTGAGGCCACCTGGGCTTATAACACCACATGGAAAACCACCACAGGGTTCACATCCTATGAGCTGGTCTACGGGAAGAAGGCTTTGCTGTTAATAGAATTTGAATATAACACATTAAGGATGGCAGATCAACTGGACCTAGATCTCAGCTATGCACAAAAGGAAAGGTTACTTCAGCTAAATGGATTGGATGAGCAGATATTGCATGCCCTTCTCCACTAAGAGGTAGTCCAACTCCAAAGAAAAATATGGCATGATAGACACCTCAAAGAAAAAAAATTCCAGGAAGGAGATTGGGCGCTGCTGTATGATTCAAGATATAAAGATTTCAAAGGAAAACTAAGGACAAGATGGTTGGGACCATACACGGTAGAAAAATTCAATGACAATGGTTCAGTCCTGATCCAGACCATCGATGAAGAAGCCATCCCCATGCTCGTCAATGGGCATAGGTTGAAGATCTATAGGAAGCCCCTTTCCAAGCAGGAATTCATTGAGAATTTGAGTAAAATAGTGTTGGTAGTGGAGCAGGTCTCTACCTCCACTCCACCCACACCCAGAAAAAAGGAAGAAGAAAAAACAGAAAAGAATAAAAGATCCCTAGGTGAAAACCTCTTAGAGGCACCTAGGGAAGGCAATAAGGGTGAAAACCTCCTGGAGGCGCTCCATCTATCTCATAAAATGAAAAAAAGTAAAAAGAAAAGGAAAAAAGGAAAAAACAGAAAAAAAAAAAACTAACTTCTTTTGAATGCATTGCAGATTGCAGGAGGGTCACATAAGGAAAAAAGAACATGGCTAGGCTGTATACACCCTTGATAGCTCATTCTTCCATCACCATTGTCTTTTCCTAGGCCTTGGTCTTGCTTGTTTTGAAAATTTTGCATCCTACAGGAAGCTCTGTGCATTCTACAAGAGGCTCCTGTAGAAATTACAGAGAGCTCAAAATCAAGTTTAGAGAAGAATCCGAGGGCTAGAAATTTTTCTAGAAGGCCTGTGGACCTCCCTGCGACCATTCATCCTCCTAATTCTCCATTCCATCCCTGCACACCCACATGTCCACCCACTTTTCCTTCCCTGCATAGAAAACATAGAGATTCTGTCTCTTCGTTTTTAAACAAAAAAATGATGATGAATAAAACAACAACATTCTTCACTTGTTTCTTACCTGATGTATTGCAGCTGCTACTCCTTTCCTTCAGAACCTTCTTTAGCTGTCTCTTTAGTCCCTGCTCAAGCATCAACCATAAATGTTAGAGGGAAAAACAACTATAGGAAATCATGCAGGATTCCTGTAACAGTTGATCCCTTTAAAAAACAAGCTCGAGAGGCAAGGTCAGTTAAACCAAGATGTATGCAATGTGCAAGGAGCGATGCCTGGTCGAAAATCACTAGCATAAGCCACCAGTTTAGAGGTCACGAGCACCAGTAGCAGCAACAATAAAAAATAAAGTGCCAAAGTCTAAGCATGCAGAGCATGGTAGTGACTAGCATGTAAGTGGCTAAACCCGTTCCTTTGTTGCATGAATATTATTTAGGAACTGCATGAACCATTGAGATGGTCGCGATTAAACGAAATCAGTGGCCAACTAATTTGCCACCCTCATTTGGTTCAAACCACCCTTTTTTAGTTCAAACAAGCCTCATCCAATTCAAACACCAGTTCAAAAGATGCAGTCAGCATGTGTGTTCTGTCAACTCGGGAGGAAAAACTTAGAATCGGTAGTGGTGGTGGCGTATAAAAAGAATAATGGAAGTGATGGTGGGCAGGCGACACTCATAATCGGTAGTGGTGGTGGCGTATAATAGGAATAATGGAATTGATGGCGGGTAGGTGACATGAAATACCATAATGGCACTGGAGTAGGACCAACATTTTGGATGGGGATAACGTACCCAAATCATGCCATTAGCTTAAGTACACTACGGTCAAAGCCTCCACCACCTTTTTATTTCATTTGCATTGATGAGTTCTCGACTACAACAACTCACCTACCACCTTTAGAACATCGAACCAGTCGTTCTCTGCCATTTTTCAAATTCGTCTCGCTTATTGGGCTCTACAGGAGTATTATTTCATTCTACAAGAGCGAGAACACCATCTACAAGAGCCTTTCTTTAGGAAGGCCAGAGAACAACTCTACAGAGGAAAACTTTGAAATTTTTTCCAAATTCGAGCTCGAAAAGAGGTAGGCTCAGAAACCCATTCTGCATGTGATATATCTACACAAGATGGTGAAGTTTGAACCAAAATACTGGGTTGAAAAGGGAAGGGAAAGTGAACACAAAAGTTTTCCTATGTTTTTTTGAATTATATATAGTCTCTCCATTTTTACTCTTTGCACTACAAGTCTGTCTTTTTCTTCCCCGTATTCTCCTGTAAAAAAAAGGGATGCAACCATAAAAAATCAAGCTTGTGAAAAAACGAATTTGCATTGGAAGTCTATTTACTCTGTGAGAAAGAAAAACATTGTTTTATATACTCTCTGTTCTGTCAAAATATTGATTTCCCTCAAAGGCCCAAGAAGTAAATTCAGGTTGAGAATAGGGTTTTAAGGGAGGAAAAATTGCAAAATGATGTTGTGAAAAAGAAGAACACGAAAATTCCCTCTCTGGTTCTAGAAAGACAAACCTCAGCTATTCCTCTGTTTCTGGTTTTGAAATTTTGTTGCCTTCCTCCTCACTTGAGCATTTCCAGCAGTCACTAAACATCATGATGGGGGTTTTATGAGAAAGGAGCCTTTGAACTCCAAAAAATTGCATGAACACCCAGAAGTGGTATCCCTCTTCACCAGGGAAAACTGGATGCCTTTTCTTGAGAGAATTCATTGATATGATGAAGAGGTGATAGAGGAATTTTTAATGTCCTTAAGACCCCATTCAAAAATCCATGCTACAAAAAATTTCAGAGGTATAACCATAGAGCTTACACCAGAATTTATCAGCAGAAATCACATGACTTCCACTTGGGCTCCCTTGGAGCGAAGAAGAAAAACCACTAGGACAGATTGCTAAAAAGACATTTTTCCAGCCTGATGAACATCCTATAAAGAATAAGAATGGGATCAGAAGGACAAGTATACCTCATCCCTGGGGTGAGGTCAGGTACCAAAACATGAAATATATCTCCTATGAAGGAAGATACAATGTATTCTATGGTTATCACTTCAGATTATTGGATGAATTAAGATATGGAATGGACCTACCTGCATCTCTAAAACTTAGTCTGCCATATTTTCTCCTCCAGTATTTGATAGAGTGTGGCACCAAATTGAATGTAGGGGTTCCAGACTAATTTTCCCACCATGGGATCATTAAATTGTTGGCAGAGGATGCCCTCCACACATACACCATCCCTATAGCCTGGGAAATTTTTAGGAATATGACTAGGGAAGATGACATAAAAACTCTCACAGATGACCTTAGTCCATCTGGCAATGAAGAGGAGGAGCAGAAAAAGGAACTTGAAAAACAATTCCATGAAGAGGCACAAAATATTCAAGTAGAAGAGGAAGAAGAGGAAAAACAGAGAGAAGAAGAAGCATGACCCAACCATAGTTGAACCTAAGGCAGAGAAGGGAACAACATCAAAAGCAGAAAAGAGGAAGAGGACAAAAGATGAGAAGAATAAGACCAAGACAACTTAGAAAAATATTGCCACTGGAAAGGTAGAAACTCAACAAGAAGAGGAGAAAACAACACCAAAGACAACAAAAATTAAATTAGAAATAGTAGATAAAGGCAAAACTACAGAGGGCGAAGAAGAAAAACAATGGGAAGAAGTGTCCCCTGAGACACTAGTAAGGGAAGTGGCATCTGTTCTTGCTGCATTGAGCACTCCAGCTAAGAAAAATGGGAAAAGAAAAAGACAGACATCGATGTATTTCAAAGCCCGGAGGAGCACTAGAATCAAGGTGGGCAAGCCCCAACCACCATCGAAAGAACCCATTATCATTGAGGATTCACCTACTATGACAAAGGAGGAATCTCCCTCCAAAATCTCCATCACCTACGAGAGAGGGAGTCATAAGACCTCTACCTGGAACGAAAGGATCAAATTAATGGACTCTAAAGCAGTCCTACAAGAGGCACAAACCTCTCTATAACAGACACTGGCCAAGCTCAAAGAAACTGAAAAAATGGAAAGGAAGGTAGAGGAACAGTCCCAAGAGGAAGGTAAGGCAAAAGAAATACCTGAGCCTGGACCCTAGCCTAACTTAGGCTCCTACTACAATCTTCTGGAGGGTGGGAAGATCATCCCACAAAAATTCGTGGTGCCTCTTTTCTTCGAACTAGAAAAGGAAAGAGTCAGGACCCACACCTAGATGTAGATTGCAAAATCTAAAGGAGTCAAAGATATAGGGCACATGGAAAACAAGTTGAGAGAGATGAGTAGAGAATTGAGCATGGTAAGGCACATAGAGAGCATCAGAAGAGCTCAACTTCAGGAAGAAATTGAACAGTTGAAAAAGCAACTACAAGAAAGGGAACCTCAAGGAGGAAATAAGCTGCCAATCTTGGAAGGACAACAACAAAAAGAGGGACCCCAGGTAGATAGTGAGGCAGAGGAGAAACAACAACAAGAAGAAGAACCACAAACAAATAGTAAGACACTGATGAAACAACAGCAAGAAAGAGAATCTCAGGCAGCAACTGAAGTGTTGATTTTGAAAAGGCAGCAGCAGGAAAAGGAAGCCCAGTTAGCTTGCAAGGCCAGCTAGGCAATGGAGGCATTGCAGTGCAAACAACAAGCTAAATCCTATGCACTGTATCTCAAATATTAGTGGCTCCAATTCCAGATTAAGACATTGGCCCAGAGGGGCACAATACCATTTCAAGATTATGGTCAGTGTATGCATTTATGTGATCACAGTTCAGCCGAGGATAAAGTAAAGCTAGCAGAATTTTACCTACACAACATGGCACTTCCTGACATGAATTTATGGGATCCAAATGCTGCATTGGGAGATTTATAGGTAATGGCTATGGCTTCTTGGATGAGCAATGAAGAAAAGAGAGCAGTGGAAATTCAGAAAATAATGGCAAAAGAGCTAAGTGAGCCACTGATGATAAGGGCATAACCAGCAGAACCCTTGGCTCTCATCTATGCCCACCAACACCTTGAAGCAAATCCTCAAGTTCTCCCTAACTATGTTGACAAGCAAGCACAAGCTATTGCTCATTTTGAAGATACTGAGAGATTGTTTGGCAATGACTGCCTTCATGCCTACATGAGAAGGTGGAATACATTGCCACATAGTTTAAGGATCAGGGAGTATCACTCCCCAAATAGAATGAGGGAGGCCATGAGGAGAGTGCCCCTATATAAACACTCAATGCAAAACTTGAAAGCGAACTGGATTGGTCTTAAGTTCAGTCCTCCACTACTGTTAGGAATGTTGGAAGGAGTTAAGGAGGAGGAAGAATAAAAAAAATGGGAGGAAGTGAACAGGAAAGCAGGTTTCGATGATAGAGAGGAAGACATCACATCAGAGGCTTGGGATGTTAGGGAATATTTTAGAGCTATTAAAGATAAAGAGCTAGATTAGTTGCTCAGAGGATGAGCAACCCAGTTAGCAGGGGATGATGATGAGCCCCAGAAATGGGTAACTCTATGGGCTCATTCTTCCTATTATTTTGATTTACTCCACCATTCTCATTAGTTTGTTTCATGTGTTTGAATATATTTATGCTAATAGAGTGAACTGGGTTAGTCACTTTGCCATGTAGTCTAATGAGTGTTTATTGCAGATTTTTCGGACAATTTTGGATAAAGACAAGGAATTTATGAGCACATGGCAGCCAAAAATCGAGGGAAATAGAAAAGAGGACTTGTAGGAGGGGTGTCTCTTTCATTATTGACCCCTTTCCTTGAATCGTCCATCAGCAGCTCAGAGTACAAAGGTCCACATTGATGATTCCAAGGGGAAGCCAAGCAAGTCAAGTGGGATTATTGTTATCTTCAGTTCTAGGAAGCCGAGTTCCTTGATTTTAGGAGGACTGTTAGAAGTCCCCATTTGTATAAATAAGAAGGATTAAAGCCTTAGTAGGTTAGCCAGTTCTTAGTATATTTTTGCACTTTTGTGTAGCATTGTACTCAACTCATTTTTGAGCTCTTTTTGAGAACAATTTATGTGATGTAACTGCTATTTTTGATAATGAAGATGGAACAAGTTTTGAGCCAGCATTGATCTTTTTAAGAGGGTTGAAGCTCTTGGGTTAGGGCCCAACCCAAGCTTCCTAGCACCTCCTTTGTGTACTTATATGTTTTTGTTTCTATTCATGAGTTAATTCTGCTACATATACTCATTTTACTTCATTATATTAGGTTGCTTTTGATGGTTATGTTATAGACATATTTGGGCACTGCAATCCCAATCACATATGTCCATAAACCAAGGGCTTCTGAAAAGTGTTGTTTCATGCCCTAAAGGAACAAGGTCAACTGATTACATCATCTCCCAGAAGTTCTCCATAGAAAATTGCTAAGAACTGGTCAAAACTGGACCATACAGACTACTCAGTGCAAAGGGTGTGATGCATCTCACTTGTTCAGTGTAAAAACTGCGATGCATACTGGAAACCCCTTCTGTAGGGTGCGATGGGCGAGAGTAGACAAATGGCAGAGACAGTTTGCAAGGTGGATGATCATGGAATCTTCCAGAAACTTCTCATGTGACACTTGCCTCTCTGAATTCACCTAGGGATGAGTAAGAGATCATCAATCTCCAAGTAGAATCAAGAACTATCAAAGAGAGGACACTAATCAAAATTCCAGAAGCTGACTCACCCTCTTACAATCATCTATATATGGATCCCTCATCCCAGAGATCCAAAGGCTAGAATCTTGTATCTTGTAAGGAAGTGTTGTTGGTTTCCTGGTGGAATATCATAGTGTTGGGTGATCTAAGCTTTTCATGAGGTGAAGAAGCGATTTCATGCTAGGAGGATGACACTGGATCAGATCAATTGGTTGTAATCCTCTTCTACACTCTTTATCAATAAATCTATTCAAGTTTTCCTCCACATTCTTGTATGTTTGATGATATATGCATTTGTGTGGTCAATACATATCTGGTCCTATGTTGTTTATGACTGTGGATCTCTACACTTTGAAGGTATTATGCTGCTTTGAATTTATAGGTACTCTTTGAAGCAGAGTGGTCAAGGAAGGAGCGGCAAATACCTATCAGAGAGGAAGAGGGACAAGCAAAGAACCAAGTGAGAGATCGAGGTTGGTATTCTTTACTCCTCTCCTATCTATTTCTCGTAAAGGAAAATGAAAGTAACTTTAATCTGTTTGTTTCTAAGATAGCTACCCGTCTTAGTGGGACTAGCAGCTCTGCATTGACACTAGATTTCCTGATAACAAAATGGTGACTCCACTGGGGAGCGAATAACTTGTTTTCTTGTCTATATTTGTTTGCTTTATAAACTTACAGACAGAGCCTGAAGTCAAGCCAGCGAGCCTTCGAACTGCATTTGCTATGCAAGTGCACAGTAGATCAATGCTGCTTCAGTCTATCTCCAGGTTTTGTTTATAAACTGAATGATTGATTTGCAAATATCCTAATTTCCCTGGTGGTGGCTCAAGTAGCCTCATTAGATCAGCCCCTGTGATTTGCATTTACTGACTATCATTTTCTCGGCTTAAATCCCTGAATTAAGCTGCAAACTGTGACCCAGAACCAAGTTGAAGTCTCTTCCCTGGACCATCGCTCCTTCTTCTCTTGGGAATCTAGATGCATCGCACCTCCCATGTGTAGTAAGTGATATGCATCACACTTTCCTTGCGTTACAGGTGCGATGATCAGATAAGAACTCTTCTGCGTCCAGATTTTGGTTTTTTGTTCACTCTCTTCAGCTTTATTTAGGAGTTTTGCTGCCTGTGATCAGTATACCTCTGTGGAAACTCCCTTCCTTTGCATGATTTAGCCTCCATAGTACAAAGAACTGTAAATGTTTTTATGTATTGTTCGCCATTTACAGTTCTCCTTTATAAAGAAGTAGCGTAATCAAGCTGTTGTCTTTTGATTTGGAAGTGTCACAAGTGTCATTTTCAGTCAAAGAAAATAATTCTATTGTTCTTGATGGTTGATTACACTGTTACTCTTGTATTTGATTTGAATTAGTAGTTTTTCAAGTGTCAAAAGAAATTTTCAATTCAAGATCGCAAAGTGTCGTCATTATCTTCCTTTCGTTTTTTGAAAAGAAAATCGTTACTACTGTCGCTTGAAATGATTCAAATTTGTACTTAGCATTCTTTTTGTCATTCACACATTAAGAAAGCGAAAACAAAAACATGCACATGCATTTGCATTTAGACTGCTTGTTGGTTTGATTTAGGACAGTGCATCTAGTGTGTGCTCTCTGCTCTATGTTGAAAAGGATTTCATTTCTCTTTCCTTAGTAGCTAGGATTTTCATTGCAAAAAGAAGATTAAACAATTGTTTATCATCATAGACTACATTTTAGGAATTGTATATCTACATCACACGGTGAACCTGAAAGGAAAACTTCTTAAGAAAGATCAATAGTAAAATACATTCAATGAACATAAAAACGCTTTGGAACTTAACGCACAACATTTAGAAGTCTAGGCTAGAGACGTATTCCAACGTCGTAAAGCCTGGTAACTATCGCTTTCATTGTAGGTTGGGTGATTCCTCCTCTTTCAGATGACAAGTGCTAGTACGGACTTGTGCTCCCACGTACTGACGAGTATATATTGCGAGACCACAATAGGATACTTCCGTTATCCTTAGGAAGCTGTTTCTGCCGCCCTATCGATCGCAATGCACTGAACACAACATTCGGGAAGATTGACCTCCGTACCATAAAAAGTATTCTGCAGTTTTGAGATTGTTTTGGTAATCCCTCTGTCTAGATTTCCAGAGTAGTCTCTTTCATTCCTTTTCAGACTCCTTAAAGGAAAAGGTCCATCTGAGCACTTGTCACTTCAGGCTCATTAAAAATCGAAGGCGACTAGAGTCATCTTTTGCTTTTTCTTGACTCTTTAAAAATTGAAAAAGCAAGTTGTGTCAAAGCGTCTAAAATTCATTAATTTTGGAATCATTTTTCCCCTTTATTTTCAGTTTATTAAGTAATCCGCAATCATGGAAGAAAGTCAATCGAAACCCCATCGTTCGCAGAGACTTACGAGTCAACCATCTTTGACCCTAGAAATGAAATTGTTCCGGACAAAGCGAACTCGTTTAACCAGATCAAAGTGCCCTAGCTTGGTTAGAACAAGTGTTCCAACATCCTCAAAGACTCCGGTTACTCCAAACATTTCTGGAGTCCCTGCCTCTACAGAAGAAATTCCGCAGCCATAAGAGGACATTAGAACTGATCCTAGTGTAAAAGTAAACACTTCTAGTCCTGAACTGGCTCCACCTACAGCTGATTCGGAAAAGTGTTATTCCCCAAACATCTGTTGCTACAGAACCTATACCTCCTTCGGCACCAGAAATATTTTACGGACCTGACGGTCTACCTCTCCACCTGGTTTGATTGCTATAGAAGAGATTGTGGAGGACCCTTCGTCCAATGCTCCAGTGCATTTTGGAGCCAGGATCACTCTATATCCTTCTTCATCAGAAGTTAGTATCCCTTCATCACAACTTCCTATAGAATCACTAGGAAATCTCTTGGATAGACTAGATATGTCTGAACAACTGTAGACATCTAGGACTGTGTCATTTGATGCAGCAGCAACAGAACCTCCTGCTGCTACTCCAACAATGTTCACCGGTATACCATTTGTCCCAACTAGCTCTCAACTGCTAGATGGAGTCCATCCAGGGACTGTTTCGACAGTATGGTTCGTTCCTGTTTGTTCGTCCAGAATAATATCTGGAATCTCTTATGTTGAGTCTCGACAAATTGATCCTTCACAATAGTATCAATTTGGGCAGTCCTGTCCCCAAAGGCTAATTGTTCCTTTGAGCACTGGATTGCCACCATATGGGGGGCAGTATATCCTTTCATTGTTTCCTCCAGGAGAAAAATCATATGGGAGTTCGCAGCAGAATTCGGGTCATGTTGGGATTACATCCAACGGTTGGGTGCCAATACTACCGCAACAACCAAGAGTTGTATACTCAATGCAACAAAGCCTACCTATGTCGAACATCCCCACTACACCGACCATTATGACAGTGTTGCAAGTAAAAGCGTTGCCTATTGTATGCCAACCTCAATTTTCTCAGGGCGCAATACAACAACCTCCTGTCTCCACGACACAACCGCAATCACCGATTGGTGGCTCCCTAACAAGAATGACCCAAGTTCAAATAGGTACTATTACCCCTGATCTGGGTCAAATAGCCAGTATTGGACAACAACAAATGGTCTCACAACCATGGCTGGTGCAATATCAACAACCGCAATTCCAACAAGTTTACCAAAGATCTGAGCAACAAATCTTAGCAAGTAATGGGTAGCCGTATATCCAAAACAGTCAACATCAATCATTTCATAATGGTTATGCTCATCAACCTTACCAAAGTTATCAGCATCAAATGCATTATGCTGGTATGCAAAGACCCACTGCTGAGGTGATACCATCCTATCCTGGGTATGCTTCATCGAACCTGAATCAATAGTTGCCCTTCGTCGTGAATTTAGAGTTACCAGATCTAAATAGGCTAAGAAACGATCCAATTGCTTATGCCCCTTGGTGGCCGACGATTCCTCATAAACTTCCATTAGATATTCCTAAATTTAATGGAAATCTGGGTGAAGACCCGTCGAATCATGTGATGACCTTTCATCTATGGTGTTCATCCAACACTCTCAACGATGATTTGATTAGGCTTCGACTTTTTCAGAGAACGTTAACTGGTCCAGCAACAAAATGGTACATTGAACTACCTAGAGCTTCATTTGATAACTTCAGTACCCTTGCCACAACCTTCTAACCCATTTTCAATTACCTATAAGGTACAAAACAGGAACAGAGCTGCTTACCGATTTCAAATAGATGACAACCACTCATATATCTGATCATATTTATGAATGGAAGTGTCATCGTAGAATGGTAAAAACATATGTTCCTGATCAGCTGTTAGATGAATGGTTTATTAAGTCATTGTTACATTCTATAACAAAAGATGTGGCAAAGGGAGGGGTTGTCACTGAAGAGCAAGTCATTTCTCGTGTGCAATATCTAGACTTGATCTATACTTAGTCTGGGATGCTCTATGACAAAATCCCTGATGCTCCTAGAATGGAATTTTCCGTTCCTCCTCCTCCTAAGTCAAACAAGGACTCTCATGCCGATGATGGCGTGATAGGTACAACAAGCACAAAATCGACAAAGGCTAAAACTGAGAAAGACCATAAGGTTTCTGATCAAAATGCAAATGAAGAACTTCTCGCCTCGGAGGTAAAAGCCGTGTCAATTGACAAAGGCAAAGAAACGAAGCAACGAGGTAAGGAAAAAAACAAAGGGAAAAAGAAGAAACAGGATAATTCATCTCCTAAGAAACCTTATGCAAACCCTTCTAGGCAAAGGAAACCCCCTGTGGGGTGTCAAATATGCGAAGAGGATCATTAGATGAGAGATTGTCCTCATAAAGCTGAAGTAAACAAACTTTTTAAGAGTTCAAAAACCTCAATAGTATTGACTGATCCGTTTCCAAACCCAGGAACCATTCTGGTTGCTAGTGAAATGTTTCCCCATCCCAAGTGCTTATGTTGTCCATTTCAAAACAGCAAAATGATGCTTTGATATCAACAAGGAATAAAGATTACGAGAATCCACAGATGTTGAACAACAAGGCTGCTGATCAACCTAGTATTTCGACAACAACTTCGACGGAAGTTGTGCCACCCATCATTCCTGAGCTAATGATAAAGCTGCCAAAGGGAGTAGTACAAAAATCAACATTTAATCCTTGTGCCAAGGTAGCACAGAATTATAATATAGTAGAGGACCTGGCTCAATCGCCGTCCACTATGTCAACACTTGAGGTACTGCAAAATTGCCCCTCCCAAAAGCAGGCTCTATTATCAGCAATAGGTGGGATTGACTTAGCGGATTCCAATCTTGTGGCCTTCAATCATAAAGGATATGACCCTCATCTACCATCTCAACTTGCTTTCCTTATTCAAGTGAAAGCCCTCAACAAGACTATTCATCGAACGATTATTGATGAGGAGCATCTACATGTATTATGTCAATGAGTTGCTGGAAAAATTTGGGCTCACCACCCTTGTTGCGATCTTCAACGATGTTGAAAGCATTTGATGGACGAACATACACTCCTTACGGGATTTTAAGTAACTTACAAGTTGAACTGGGGGGCAAGACAGTAGAAATTGATGTTGAAGTTATTGACGGAAACCTCGATTACAACATCCTACTGGGAATGCCCTGGATATATGCTATGGCCGTTGTTGTGTCGACATACTTCAGAAAGATTTCATTTCCTCTCCAAGGAGGAATTACAATCATCGACCAACAAACGTTTCTCCCCAGCAATTCACAAGTTATGGGAAGCATTCTGATGATCCACGGGAGCTCTCAGTCGCTTCAAAATATCAGAGTAGGCCTACTAAAAGACCCTACATTAATGGGGACTTTTTCCCTACCGCCTCCAAACAATCTGGCGGAAGTGGCTGCGGTGGAACCTATAATATGGTGTCTTCCATTCAGAAGATATCGGATAATGATGTTAGTATGGATCATCACCAGGCTTTGTCTCCAAGCCCCATAGAAATATTGTAGCAATCAATGTTTTCGGCATGCGAGGCGAACCCAAATCAACGCTCATCAAGCGCTTGGATAGATAGATCTAAGGAATATGGTACCCCTTTTGATCCTTGGTCACAAGTACATTTTACAGATGAAGGAATTGTTCAGTCAATGATGATTGACGGAGCACCATGGAAAGATTACCATCATCATTCCCATCTTCCGGATAGTAAGGAATATAGTTCCAATGACCTTAATCATCCCTCAGTTTTTGATTTTCTATCAAATACTGTAAATACGGTGGATTCTGAACAAAACCTGTTCAACATTAAAGAGACTATCGCCATCAATATCTCGACCAAAACAAATGTTGTAGAGAATATTCATGTCGGCAAATCTTTTTCTCCTTCAAAACTGGAAATATATTACGCTCTCTTCCGCAGGTTCACAGATGTCTTTGCATGGTCATATGAAGAAATGCTAGGCCTTGACTCGAGTATCATTGAACACGAGATCAAGATGTATTTAGATGTCAAACCAGTATGACAATGGCTACGTCAGGTGCACCCCAAGAAAGCTGCTGCCATCAAGATAGAAGTTGAAAAACTTCTCCATGCTGGTTTTGTATACTCGGTTCCTCTAACCGATTGGGTATCTAATATTGTTCCTATAATGAAAAAGCAAGGAACGATTAGAGTGTGCATCGATTATAGGGATGTAAATCAAGCTTGTCCAAAAGACAACTACCCTACACCCTTCATTGAACAGATAATTGATGAATGCACCAGATGTAAAATATTTTCATTTATGGATGGAATTTCTGGGTATAATCAAATTAATATCTTCCCACAAGACCAGTTAAAGACTACATTTATTTGTCTGTGGGGCACATTTGTATACTGCAAGCTACCCTTTGGTCTAAAGAATGCAGGGGCAACATTTTAGAGGGCAATGAATTATGCCTTCCATGACATCAAGAACATCATTGAACCATATCTCGATGATCTTCCGCCTCACTCGCGAAAGTGGACCGATCATCCGTAGCATTTGAGAGCAATGTTTGTACGTTGCTGACACTATAAGATACAACTCAATCCACACAAGTGTCTATTGTGTGTCAGTTCTAGTCATTTACTTGGCTTTGTGGTCTCAAAGGATGGGATTCATCTCGACCCATGTAAGGTTCAGGCAATCATCGATTTTCCTCCACCTTCAAATGTGCTTCAGATTCAAAAACTCCAAGGGAAAGCAAACTTTTTTAGGAGGTTCATTCCAAATTATGTCGAACTTGCTAAAGGTTATACTCGTCTGTTGAAAAAAGAAGTACCCTTCATCTGGGATCAGGTTGCGCAAGCTTCGTTTGATGCTTTAAAGGAATCCCTAATAAAAACATCATTAATGTATGTTCCTAATTATCAAAAAGACTATAACCTATATCTGGCTGCAGCAGATACAACCATAGCAATGGTTTTAGTTCAAGAAGACAATGGAATTGAACATCCTATTTATTATTTAAGTCGAAACTTAAATGATATATAAACTAAGTACTCCTATGTTGAAAAGCTAACTCTTGCAGCTATTCAAGCGATACAGAGATTTCGACACTATATCCTCTTTCGAAAAACTAACATTTTGTCGGATTGCAACCCCATGACTTATATCTTGTCGCGACAGTTACTGGGGAGAAAATATTCCAAATGGATAGCAATTTTGTAGGAGTTTGATCTTGAATTCGTAAAATACAAATCAAAGAAAGCTCTAGTTTTTGCGGAGTTACTATGTGATCTCCCATCGTCGTCCAACGATTCAACATCCAATACAACAATCGTGGATGAATATTTGTTTCTGATATCTTCAAGCGACCCGTGGTATGGAGATATAATCATCTATCTCTAGACCCAAACATATAGGTCTAATACCTCCAAATCAGAGCAGCGACATACTCGATACCAAGCAATAGACTACATGATCGTCGACGATACACTTTACCATCATGGTATCGATACAGTTCTGCAGAGGTGCCTCACCCATGAGGAGGCCGAAAAAGTCTTGAATGATTCTCATTCAAGCGTGTGTGGGGGGCATCAATCTAGTTACACTACGGCTCAAAAGATTTTACGAGTAGGATACTTCTGGCCAACCATGTTCAAGGATTGCATAACCGCAGTCAGAAGTTGCCATGCCTGTCATATCTTCAATCGTAAAACCAGAATTCCACCCGCACCTCTACAGCCAATAGTCGCTGTTGGGCCATTTTCCAAATGGGGCATAGATTTCATGACTTGTAACCCCACCTCGGCCAGGGGGCATGGGTATATCATAGTCACAGTCGACTATTTTACGAAATGGGCCGAGGCGATGCCTACATTAAACAACAGTGGTGAAACAACTGCTCTTTTCTTTTTCAATCATGTAGTCTCCAGGTTCGGTGTTCCACAAGCTATATTCATAGATCATGGATCGCATTTTCACAATCACATGATGGTTGAGTTGGCTGCCAAATTAGGACTATCCCACGACAGCTCTACTCTGTATTATCTGCAAGCTAACAGACAAGTTGAGGCAATCAACAAGGTCTTGAAGCGCATGCTGCAAAGGATGATTGGAGTCCATAAATGGGATTGGCACCTAATCCTGTACTCGGCCTTGTGGGCGTACCAGAAATCGGTGAGAAATGAGACCGGGTTTACACCCTTTCAGCTGGTGTATGGCCTGGAAGCAATCTTACCATTTCAGTGCGAAATCTCATCCCTCAAGCTCGCAGTCGACCTTCTCCCCAGAACTTTAGAAGAAGAGGCTCGTTTGTTGGAACTAATCCAATTGGATGAAACCCGTCGTGATGCCGCCTTGGCTAATGAAGCCCATAAGAAACAAGTCAAGGTGCAGTTCGACAAGAATGTCAAACCCCATGTCTTCTCAGAAGGTGACCTCGTCTTACTTTACGACCAGGAGTCCGATAAGTTAGGAGCAGGTAAGTTCAAGTATTTATGGATGAGCCCCTATATTGTTAAGCGTGTATTAGCAAAAGGAGCCTATGAGTTAGTGGATTATGATGGGATTCCACTGGTGCAACCCCACAATGGGTTGTACCTTAAGCGTTACTATGCTTGACCGGTGTAGTAACCTCTGTGCTTTTGTTACATTTTTGTTTTCACTAAGAGCAATTGTTTCTGGTTAGGTAATCCACTTTTGCATTTGTTACAAATGTCAAACCCATTGGAATCATTTGTTGGATATGCCAATGGAGCAAGCCGTAGTTCGCGGAACCTATCTTCTGCGGCCTGGGCCATCTTTGATCCAAGCGGCAAGTTAGTAAGTTTCAAAGGGGTGTGTATTGGCCAATCAACGAACAACGTCACTGAATACAACACATTGATAGAGCTCCTCTATGATGACATCGCACATGGAATATGCCGACTAGTTGTTAGGCTAGACTCGGAGCTCGTAATTCTATAGCTCACCGGTATCTATTCTGTACGAAATCCCGCTATCTATCGCATGTTCCTAAGGGTCAAGATTTTGGAAAGACAGTTCGATTCAATCCAATATCAACATATTTCCAGAAACTTAAACACATTAACAGATTCATTGGTAAATTATGTGCTAGATACACATTTGTGACATTTATAAAAGAAAATCATCTCATCAATATTTGCATCACGATCATGTAACTCAACTAAAATGAAGCTTTGAAAATAATAGATATATATATATATATATATATATATAGATATAACTGTTTATAGTTTACGCATAATGTTCTATGTCCAAGACAAAATCGGTCAAATGACCCAAAAACTCAAAATGCTAGGGGGCACCCTAGTCTAATGGTGATGGTGGTAACAAGTCACCGCCTGAGCAATCATGCGTAAAAGCTAGTCCATCGGCGTGGCACGCCAGTAGTATGTCGCTGCAATCTCAGAGGCAGCTCGTCAGTCCTCACATCCGAGATACTGAGAGTGAGGCCTTCAATTTGATCCTGTAATGCCGTAAGAGTCTCAGCCACATCCAGGTTGCGAAGGACAACCCTCCCCAAAGCCTCTCCTGTTGGAACGATAGCTGGTGCTCTCAGGCGCACTGCTGGTCGCACCGGTCCGATATCTGCATGAGCACATGAGTTTTGATTAGTCTTGATAAAAGGAAGCACACGAACATTATAAGAAAAATAAACAGAGATATGGTCAGAAATTTTACCTATAGCACTCCAGTGCTCACCAGCCAGTAGCACCAAATCTGGGTCACCCTGGAAATCCATACCAACATATGGACACTCGGCATAAACCATCTCCTGACAGTTGAACCACTCGAAGAAGGCATCAGAGAAGGAAACCTGTGGCTGACCAGCATGTCGGGCCATAAGGTCGACCCATCTCTGCATCCGTGGCTCAGTCGGTGGTGACAAACCAAGTGAAATGTACTGTGGCTGCATCAGTGGGATCTTCTCCAAGGCGAAGGCGGTCAAAATGGAACCATAGCCAAAGTTCTTAGATTGTCTGTTTTTCACCTTGGTAAGTTGTTCTTATATTATTGGGAGTATTGCATCACACTAGTTGAACACCTTCGGTTCAAGGTATTCTAAGGCATATTGCATATAGGACCTATTGGTCAAGTGAAGAGCCGCACTACCAGCCAGTCTAGCAGAGGTGAACAAGATGGTCCTCAAAGACTGGTCAGTGAAATCTTGGATGTTGATCTTGCCGTCCCTACTCGGCTGAGATCCTTCTCTATAGTATCGGCGAATATAATCCCTCATGGATTCACCCCCACGGGCGGAACCTGATAGTGAGAGAGGGGCACCATGCCTTGATAAACCGGCAAAAAATAGATGTCCACAACAGTCAAGGGGATGGATTTGCCTCTAATTTGGAACATCTGGTTGGTAGGATCCCATGCATCAAGGAAATATTGTAACAAGTTGATTTGCTGCCTCATGCTAGAGATGCAGAAGAACTTGAGCAAACCACAATTCCGCAATGCAGTTACCGTACCCAGATTATGTAAAGCAACCATGTCCTCTTCTTCATGCTCGCATTCTCGCCATGTAACAACCATTTTTCCCCAATGAATCTCTGAAAATAAACAAGAGAAGAGTCAAGATCCTGATTTGGCAAAAAACAGGCAAGATTTCTATGAAAAAATAGTGCATGAAGTTCCCTCCTTGCGCCCATCGCACCCTACCTGTGTACTAGGAGTGATGCATATTGACTGGCTAGTGGCTAGCCCAGTATGCATCACACCTTTCGATGTACACAGGGTGAGATGGGGGCAGAATGAATTGTTCAAACCCCAGAGGATCGGGAAAACAAGGAACCATGCTCATAATTCAAAAAGAAAGGAATGCAACTGAAGAGGTCAGGTTTAGCTCCTACCTGGTCCAGATGGTGCCAAGAATCATCCACAGAATCTCCCAGAATCAGCTAGTGAAAATCGAGGGGGAAAACACCTCCAAAGCTCCAACAATCTCAAGTTCAAATGAAATGGTAAAATGAGGGGTAAAAACCACTTTTAAATTACTTTTCACATAATTCAAGTAGGGTATTTGTATTTTAACTCATTTTTCAAGCATGCATTTTCATTTATAATCAATTTGATGGTGCAATTGAACAGGTAGTATGACCGTCAAAAGAACATAGTGTTAATGGTGGGTCGAATATCAGTGACCATTATCACGAGCAATTTTTATGCGAAGTTCAAGCTCGTTAAAAATTAAACCTAAGCAATGAGCAAATGTCCCCCCAGAGTTTAAGCTCATTAAAAAATGAAACAACCTTCAGTAAATAACCTTTATGAATGCATTATCATCAGCTTCTGAGCCCTGGTTGTGTTCTTGCCATCACCTCCACTCCGTTTAGCCAATCATACGCCCCCATTTGATTGTTTTCCCTTTTGAGGAACAACTGCGAAGAGTGATTTTGTTAGCCATCCTTGTGACACTGCCATGATTGGAAAATTCCAAACCTTACCTGGAATTAGAAGCTACCCGAAAATATCACTCGTTCCTCAAAGACGAGTCCCCTTTAAGCTCTTTTCACTTGAGTCACAAAATATGAAAAGATTGCCGAACAGTTTGCCTCTCCAGCTTGTTAAAGCTATCGGGAGTGCTATCCCTCCTCTAGATTTTAATATTTTTGGACCTGAGGGATTATTAAAAAAAAATATCGAGCGCTTGTCTTGTTCGGCTCATTAAAACTATCGAAAATTCATCCCTTCCGTATTGTTTTATAATTTTTCAGACTTAAGGGGTTATATGACGAAAAAGGATTACTGGAGTTTCCTTTCTGTCCCTTTTCAGACTCTCTAAAATTGAAAAAGGACCGAGTTGTTTTTGTCGTTAAACTCGTTAAAACCAATAGCGACAAACTTTTCCATAAGGACAAGAATGAGTTTCACTGTCGCTAGGCTCGTTAAAACATAGCGATGGGTTTTCCCGAAGGGCAAATTATAGAACAAGCATATGTTATCCTCCTCAAGCTTGACAAAAATAAAGAGGTACTAGTTAGGAATGACTAGGGAAAATTGGGAAGAAAACTTGAAGAAACTTTATTGGTAGCTAGTCGCTCTTGAACATGACACTTTCACTCCATCACCAAGATTGAGTTGGGTTGGGTTATTCCGTTCACCAGTCATATTACCATTGGTCCACCATACCATCCATCTTTGGGGTTAACAGTACCAATCCATTTCAATGTCACTGATATGTTCAAGAGAAGTCGATTAGAGAATTCACCAACCCATATTGTGTCTCATCCGCTACAATACCTTCACGCTTCATTTCTTCATGACCACCACCCTGAACCTTGTATCATCAGATCATTTTCACCTCCAAAAAATCATTTGCTCCATTCCGTGTCGTAGATATGGGATTCATTAAGGCCCTCCTATGACTGGTTACTTCTTGTCGACGACAACTCATTATCCAAGAAGTCAACTTAGGAACAACCCTTTAAGTACTTTGAAGCTTGCATGCCTCAATGGAAGGTTTCTCACTTTCAGCAACAGGTTTACATCAATGGCCTTCAATCAAAATATTTTGCGTGGTGTTCGACGCCAAGTCCCTTTTTCACACCACACTAATTGTACAGTAGTACCTTGAGGGTCATCATAATTATCGGTGATTCCTCTCGCACCAGTTAACGACTTACATCATTTGCTGGTAATCAGGCGATGTCTTTCCATGTTCGACTCCAGAACATCTTTCACGTGGATTGACTTTTACTTCGGGCAAAGATTGGATGAGTTTGAAGACCCTGGATCTAGTTTCATCCATCCGAGCTGCAATATATTCAGGAAAATAAAGACATCAAATGTACATCATTGCTGCACAGATGATCACCCAAATCAAAGCATGATGACTTTCCCAGAATCATCGGTCTGCCACACAGACGGTTGTCTGTCCTATGTACATGAAAATTAATTTATAAAGCTAAGCATGGGAATGCTTGCCTTAGCTAGATCATGAAAATGTTATGAAGATAATGTATTGTATTGTATCTTATTACAGGTCGCCTTCTAGTTCGAAAAACCTCGGATCCTCATGGTAAAGCATTTCACTCGACATCAAAAGATTTTCGACCTCATGCTTTAGGGGCAACTGTTATAGACATATTTGGGCACTGCAACCCCAATCACATATGTCCATAAACCAAGGGCTTCTGAGTCCCTAAAATTATTGTTTCATGCCCTAAAGGAACAAGGTCAGCTGATTACATCATCTCCCAGAAGTTCTCCATAGAAAACTGCTTAGAACTGGTCAAAATTGGACCATACAGACTGCTTAGTGTAGAGGGCGCGATGCATCTCACCTGCTCAGTGTAAAAAGTGCGATGCATATTGGAAACCCCTTCTATAGGGTGCGATGGGTGAGAGTCGACAAATGGCAGAGACAGTTTGCAAGGTGGATGATCATGGAATCTTCCAGAAACTTCTCCTGTGACACTCGCCTCTCTGAATTCGCCCAGGGATGATTAAGAGATCATCAATCTCCAAGTGGAATCAAGAACTATCAAAGAGAGGACACTAATCAAAATCCCAGAAGCTGACTCACCCTCTTACAATCATCTATATATGGATCCCTCATCCCAGAGATCCAAAGGCTGGAATCTTGTATCTTGTAAGGAAGTTTTGTTGGTTTCCTGGTGGAATATCATAGTGTTGCGTGATCTAACCTTTTCATGAGGTGAAGAAGGGCTTTCATGTTGGGAGGATGACGTTGGATCAGACTAATTGGTTGTAATCCTCTCTTCTACACTTTTTATCAATAAAGCTATTCAAGTTTTCCTCCACATTCTTGTATGTTTGATGATATATGCATTTGTGTGGTCAATATATATCTGGTCCTATATTGTTTATGACTGTAGATCTCTAGACTTTGAAGGTATTATGCTGCTTTGACTTTACAAGAACTCTTTGAAGCAGAGTGGTCAAGGAAGGAGCGGCAAAGATCTATCAGAGAGGAAGAGGGACAAGCAAAGAACCAAGCGAGGGATCGAGGTTGGTATTCTTTTCCCCTCTCCTATCTATTTCTCGTAAAGGAAAATTAAAGTAACTTTAATATGTTTGTTTCTAAGATAGCTACCTGTCTTAGTGGGACTAGCAGCTCTGCATAGACATTAGATTTCCTGATAACAAGTTAGAATAGTTGTTTTGTTTCAAGTTGCTTAAGTAAGTTGTTGCAATGATAGAAAAGGATCCAAAAATGCCAACAATAGGTCTTGATATCCTTTCTTCCTTCTTGGGACTATGATTTGAGGTCTAGGCTCTACTATTGCCACCAAAAACCCAGTTTTTACTCTTCCATGCAACTGCTAGTGTGATACTTTGATTTGGAAAAGTTGATATTGTTTCATATTCAATTGCTTAGATCATTTCATGTCCTTTTACCATAGTTCTCTCGCATGCTTTTCTGTTCATAAGGTATTGTTCAACATTTTCTGGTTTTAGGTCAGAAATTAGGTTAAGCTAGACAAAACAAAGTTTTTTAGTTCTTGCTTTGGTCAATTTTGAGAAGTAAAAGTTTAGATCTCTTACAAGACACCCCAACTCATCATTCCTCCATAAAATATCCAACACCATCTCACTTCTCATAGATCCCCTAGCTCATTTGCCACATTTCGCCAATCTGCCCTAATTTCTACATTATTTTTCTATAAAGTTGTTTTCTTCCCATTTGAACAAATCTAACCATCTCTTTTGTCCCTGATCTTCATTGACAAGTTATAGACACCTCAACACCTTCATCCAGCTTTAAGTTCCCCTTTCCCATCATTTTTCCACCTTCAAACCTCCAAAAAACACTTTCGGCCTCCTCGTGTAGATCCTCCTGTAGATCCCTTGCAGCCACCTATAGAATTTCCTGTGAGTGATTTTTCAAAGTTTGATCATAATGGAAGTCTTCAAAAGGGTATTAGGGGCTTCTTAGGACCTCTCCACACCTTCCTCACCTTCTGCAAAAGCCAACTCCATCTTCCTTTGCCACCAAACCTCTGCACAATCACAACCAACCAAATCACAAGCATAATAAGTCCACATAAAAATACTCAAAAGCACAAAAAGGTGATTTCTTCTCATTTCTCTTCAGAATTAGCTTAAATAAATGAAATTTTCCTTTTTGGTAGTTAGTGGCACTCACTTCATTAGTTTCCATCTCTTGTCTTGCAAAAATAGGGTTAGTGGGCAAACTAGGGTTTGCTACGGTTTGCGTTTCATTCCAGTTTTCCTTCTCTTTTTGCAAGTAGAATAGCCTCTGTAGAGTTAGCTTTCTTCCATCACAGTAAAATCTTCTTATGAGAACTCATAGAAGTTGGCTTAAGCTCTTAGCAAACTTGCACCAGCTGATCAAGTGACAACTTGTAGTAAGAGCTAGTACTTGTGCATACAACATCGTCACTTCCAAGTTTGTTACGAACTATCGGTTTGATAAAAGTAAATAAGGAAGCCCCAGGAGTTGCAGTATTATTGCTGCAATATTGGAGCTCACCAATTCCCCCATTACTATTGTCATTGTAGCCCTTACTTTTATTGTTGTGCCCCTATCATCCCCATATTGTTATTATTGTGCCCCATAGAAGCCCACTATTGATATTGTTGTCCGCTTATATTATTATTGTTATGTCGGCTTTGATTATATTGTGACCCCTTAAACTCTATATAGATAGAAAGGAGGTTTTGTCATTTGTATCATCAAATAATTATTCATTTTTGTAATGTAAAGGAGGTTTCCCCCTCGAAGAGGCTGAGTTTTAAATTGTCGATCTATCTTTTCTTCTATTTTGTGAGCTCGTTGCATAAAAATTGGTATCAGAGCTTTGGATTCTAGGTTTCACTACTTCAAATAGGCCATCATGGCCTTTTTGGTATAATTTTGTGTCTATGATGTTTCAAAAGCTAAAATGAAAACCCGTTTGAACCTAAATCTTGATAAACCTTGAGTACAAATTTTAGATCTTGTCTCGCTATAGTTTCAGATATATGATCCAAGGAAATTAGGGTTTTGGAAGGCTCCCAAATTATATCTCAAACAAGTGACATGGGAAAATCATCATAACTGTCTCTCTGAGCGTCATATTGAAATTTCATAAAATTTTACAAAAATAGGATGGAATTTATGATTCATTGTATCGGTTTCAGGTCAAAAGGTGAAAAACTTACACGTGACACTTTGTACAAGTTTGCTCTACTGAACTACTCTTTAATCTGGTCATCATGGAAGATGTGGCATAAATCTTCCTTGGAGAATCCAATCTTGATCATATTTATGAGTTTAGAAAGAGGACTTAGAGGGCTATCATAGTACAAAATTTTATACCTTGGAGATCTGAAATTACATAGATAAAGTAGATTTGCATAAGTTTGGTTTGAAAAATTAGTTTGAAGGAATTCAAAGGCCACACTGAAGCATAATTATCATTAATTGATGCCTCGAAGAAAGAAAATGGAAACGCCTAGTAAGAAACCTGAAATCTTTAACATGAATCATGAAGAAGAGGAAGAAATGCAACATGATATATCAAAATTATGAGAACAAGTGCAACAAAATTCACTCTCACAAAAAGTAGCAGAAGCTAAGATGGTTGGTTTAAAGAAAGGCATGGAAGCTAACATGGATGGCGTGGAAGCTAAGATGGATGGTTTAAAGAAAGGTGTGGAAGCTAAGATGGATGGTGTGGAATCTAATATGGATGGCATGGAAGCTAAGATGAATGGTGTCGAACCTAAGATGGATGGTAATGAAGAAAAACTTAAAGGCAACATGGAATATTTGAAGATAGATTTGACAAAGTTGCTATAAGAAATGCTTACTAATGGTGAAGGGGTAGTAAAGGAAACTCATGAGGAGAACAAAAGAAATTTTAATAATGATTTCATAGACTCTAATGTTGGATTGAATACCCACCATGTTCCAAAGATCGATATGAGGAATTTTGATGGCAAGGATCCCTTAACATGGATACTATAGATGGAGCAATATTTTGATCTCCATAATCTGAAAAACACACAAAAGGTACGCATTGCAACTTTATATTTGGAAGAAAATCACTTATTATGGTATCGATGGATTTTATCTCATAAACGAGTTGTCACTTGGGAAATTTTTATGGAAGAAATGATAGCACTTTATGAAGATGCAAAAAATAACACCTTTTTTAGCCAATTGATAAATCTCAAACAAAAGGGTTCAATGGTGGAGCACATTGAGGACTTCCAAAAAATGAATATAAGGGTAAAAGATATTCTATAGGAGCATAGGAATTATTTTTTGATAGGGACTTTAAAGGATAACATCCAACATGAGGTTCACCTTTGGCAACCTGATTCATTGGAGAAGGCATTCAGGTTCGCATGAAAAATGGAAAGAAAAATTATGGCAACAAGGAAACCCACCACTCAAAACTATAAATATGGAAGTGTTGTGACCCCTAGCCTTCCAAAACCTACAAGGTTGACACCACAAAAATTGGAAGAAAGAAATAGCAAAAGGGCTTTGTTACAGTTGTGATAGCAAATACACTAAAGGTCATAAGTGTGTTTAGTAGAAATTATCTTACATAGATTGTGAAGAGGAGGAATAAAAGGAACAAGAAACATCAAAAGAAGAAGATATACACTAGGAAAAAACCCTAGAGAAAGAAGAAATGAATCTGGCCATATCTTGTAATGCATTGGCTAGAATTACCCCTCCTCAAACTATCAATATAGAAGGACATATCAAGAAGAAAAAGGTAATAGAGTTGATTGATTTGGGAAGTACCCATAATTTTATTCATTATAAGATAGCTAAGGAATTGAATTGCTTCCAATATCTAGCACCAGATTGCCAAGTGATGGTTGCAAGTGGAGGAACCATAAATTTCTCTAGAAAGTGCCATAATATCAAGCTATCCTTGGGCGAATATGTATTGAATAGCCCAACCCTTTCCATTCCAATGGGTGGTGTTGATGTTGTACTAGGATTCCAATGGCTACAATCTTTGGGTACGATAAGTTTTAATTTTCAAGAAATTTTCGTGAAATTCTTTTTGGAAGGAAAGGAAGTTGAATTAAAGGGTATCGTAGGGAAATCGAGAAAGATAATCATCTCTAACAAAATGATAAAGCTTCTAAAGAAAGAACAACGAGGCATAATTTCGTAATTATGTTCGCTACAGGTTCCCACATCAAAATCATCTATTTCTCCATATCTCCAGAAAGTCTTGGACAATCATTCCAAAGTATTTGAGACTCCCAAAGGCCTCCCACCTATTCGTGATCATGATCATGCTATTCATTTGATTCTAGGAAGTGTTCCTCCAAACATCAGGCCTTATAGATATCCCTATGCCCAAAAGAGTGAAATTTAACATTTGGTTGTAGAAATGCTATAGGTTGGTATAGTTCAATCTAGTCAAAGTTATTTCTCTTCTCCAGTAGTAATGGTGCACAAGAAGGATGGATGATGGCACATGTGTCTAGATTATAGGGAGCTCAAGAAGCTCACTATTAAAGATAAATTTCACATTCCCAACATTGATAAGTTATTGAATGAATTGCATGGATCAATTTACTTCACCAAGTTGGATCTTCGTTCAGGATATCATCAAATTAGAATGAAGACTAAAGACATTTCGAAAATGGCATTTAGAATTCATGAGGGTCATTATGAATTTTTGGTCATGCCATTTGGCCTTACCAATGCACCTTCTACATTTCAAGGTTTGATGAATTTTATTTTCAAACCCTTCCTTAGAAAATTTGTGTTAGTATTTTTTGATGATATACTAATCTACAACAAGTCTTGGATGGATCATGTTCAACATGTTAACTGGGTGCTCAAACTATTCGAGGAGAAACAAATATATGCAAAAAGCTCCAAATGTTTCTTTGAAGTACAAGAGATGGAATATCTGGGTCATATTATATCTTGTGAAGGTGTTAAGGTAGACCCTAGAAAAATTAAATCCATTAAGGAATGGAAAATCCCCACACCCATAAAGCATCTGTGAGGATTTCTCGGGTTGATAGGGTATTATCATAAGTTTGTTAAGAATTATGGGAGAATAGTAGCACCTCTAACAACATTATTGAAGAAAGATGCATTTTCACAGGCTCAAGAAGCAACGAGGGCCTTTGAACATCTTAAAGAGGAAATGTGCCAAGCACCGGTCTTAGCTACATCAGTCTTCACAAAAACCTTTATTGTGGAATGTGGTGCCTCAAGAAATAGAATTGGTGTTGTTTTAATGCAAGAAGAAATGCCCATTGTTTTCAAATGTCATCCAATCAAAGGAAAGTATTTAAGCAAAGCTATTTATGAGAAGGAAATGTTGGCAATACTACATGCACTTAAGAAATGACGAGCCTACCTAATGGGAAGACACTTAAAGGTAAAAACAGATCATGATAGTCTTAAATACTTTTTAGAACAAATATTATCTTTAGAAGAGCACCAAAAATGTGTCACAAAGATGTTGGGTTATGACTTTTAAATCATCTACAAAAAAGGGAAGAAAACTGTTGTGGCAGATGCACTCTCAAGAAAGGATGAGGATGTGGAGGGATTGTTTTTGAGCCATTCCTATTATCCAACCAAATTGGATAAACAAAGCAAGGGATGAATGGAAGAATGATGAAGAAGTGTGGGAACTCATTCAAAAGATACAACAAGATCCCAGTACATCTGATACATTTAGATGGAAAAATGATTCGTTATTGTACAAAGATCGCTTATACCTATGTAAGAATTCTCAAGTCAAACAAAATATTCTTATGGAATTGAACACCTCTCCCTTAGGAGGGCACTCAATATTTTTAAAAACTTACCACAGGGTTAAGAAGGATTTTTTTGGGGATGGCCTTAAATATGATATCAAAAGTTTGTGGCAGAATGTCTAGTTTTCCAACAAAATAAAGTTGAAATAATTAAGACCCCAGGTCTATCACAACCTTTATCCATTACAAGCCAACATTGGGAAGAGGTTTCAATGGATTTTATCACAGGTTCACCCAAGTACGAAGGAAACAATGTCATCATGGTGGTAGTTGACAGACTTACCAAGTATGCACACTTTTGTGCATTATCTCATCCATTTAAAGTCAGTACAGTTTCTACTACATTTATGGAAACAATTAAAAAGCTACATGGAAACCTAAAGATTATTGTAAGCGACAGGGATCCCATTTTCACTAGAAATTTTTGGACAAAATTATTTTCTTGTCTTGGTACTTAGTTAGCTCATAGCTCATCTTATCATCCTTAATCTGATGGGCAAACTGAGATAATAAAAAAATGTTTGGAAGGATATCTTCATTTCTTTGTATCTGATAAACAAACACAATGGGTCAAATGGTTGCCTCTGGTTAAATGTTGGAATAACACTTTCTTCCATACTGCAGAAAAAATGACTCCATTTATGGCACTTTATGGATATCATCCACCATTCGTCACATCATATTTAAGAGAAAATTCTAAGGTTCAAGCAGTGGAAAATCACATCGAGCATCAACAACATGTTCTCCAACTCTTAAAGGATAACCTCACTTTGGAGTAGAATAGAATGAAACAACAAGCAAATCAACATCACAACAAAAGAAGTTTTGATGTAGGTGACTGGGTATTTCTACAGCTACAACCATATAAAAAAATGTCCCTCAAGCAGGCTAAGAAGGACAATAAATTATCCCCAAAGTATTATGGTCCATACAAGGTGTTACAAAACATTGGTACTATGGCATACAAATTGGAGCTTCCTGTAGCTTCCCGAGTGCACCCAATTTTCCATGTTTCATTATTAAAAAAGGTTATAGGTGACAAGCTCCCAGTTCAAACAATATTGCGAGAACTTAACGAGGAAGGCAAAATCATATTGGAACCTGAAGTAGTCACAGAAGCAAGAACTCGATAGCTACGAAATCGATCAATTTCGGAGTATCTAATCAAGTGCAATAACTTACCCACTGAAGATTCCACATGGGAGGATGATAATTTTATACAGAAGCATCCAAAACTACTTAAGCATTGACGATAACACTTTTTTGAAGAAAAGGGACATGTTAGGTGCTTATAATACTAGTGATTCCCCCGTTACTATTGCTAGTGTAGCCCTTATTGTTATTTTTGTTCCCCTATTGTCCTCGTATTGTTATTATTGTGCCCCGTAGAAGCCCACTATTGTTATTGTTGTGCTCTTATATTATTATTGTTATGTCGGATTTGATTATATTGTGACCCCTTAGACTCATACATATAGAAATGAGGTTTTGTCATTTGTATCATCGAAGAATTTTTCATTTGTGTAATGTAAAGGAGGTTTCCCCCTCGAAGAGGCTGGTTTTTAAGTCGTCGATCTATCTTTTCTTCTATTTTGTGAGCCAGTTGCATAACACTTAACTGCTAAAGCTTAAGTAAGTATGATATGGTATATTTCAAGGAACTATGGTAAATGGAGTGATAAAGGAGCAATAAGAGGAAGAAAAAGGGATGAAATAGATGTATAAATGTGATAAGAATGGTAACAAATCAACGACCCAATAAGATGCCATTTCTTTTGTAGAAACAATCAAATTCATAAGAAGTGAATTCCTCGCCTCTATCTATGCATAATGTCTTCAATACATAATTACTTTCCTTCTCAACAATAGCCTTTTTAATGCCATGTATCAAGATTCTATGCCATTACATCTTTAACTTGTTGAAAAATAACACATGCATTAATTTTTTGTTTAATAAAGTATATCCCTGTTCTTCTAATAAAATTGTCAACAAAAATAATAAAATGCTTAATTTTATTGAGAGGCAAAGTTTGCATAAGAGCACATATATATGCATGCACTAGATCCAATGGTTTTCTTGCTCTCCAAGATTTTTCTATGGGAAATGAGACTATGTGTTGTTTACCAAGAATACATCCTTCACATACTTAATTAATAGAGTCAATAAGAGGCAAAATTTTGACCATTTTCTTGTTATATAATAATCTTAAGCATCTTAAATTAATATGGCCACATCTCATGTGCCATATCAAGGAATTGTCATCATAGACAACTTTTAGTGGACTATTTTCTTCACAGGGAAGCTTAGGAGAAAAAATATATTTTTCAACATATTAACCTTGGCTATAATGTGATTATGATTATCCTTATCATAGATGATGCATTGATTATTTTTAAAAATAACAAGATATCCCTTTTCAATAAGCTGCCACATTGAATAAATTATGTGCTAAACTAGGAACATATAAAATATCATTAATGTGTTTTATTTTACCTTGGGTTGTCCTTATTGCAATTGATTTACCTTTAGCACCCACTCATCTTTCATCTCCAATTAGAACTTCAAATTTAGTATATTCATATATATTTACATATGCATCCTTATTTCCAGTCATGTGATTGTTGCAACCACTATCCAAAATCCATAACTCTTTGGAAACCTAATTAGCTGAATCATAAGCTAAACATAATTTTCTCACATCTTCTTTTTCTCCAGAAATGTTAGCTTGTTGTTTTTTCTTTTCCTAGTAATTATAGTAACAACGGTGTAAGGAACAAAGTTCGGTTATGCTCTGATACCAATGTAACAAACAAAGTTTGTATACACAACAATAATCTTCAAATTACTTCGAAGAAAAGAATATCCATTATAGGAAAAGTAATTGTATATTGAATATTATATAAAAGAATTGATATGAGATGATTACAAATGAGGGTGAGGGCATGCTTATATACCCTAGGCAAGAGTCCCTTTATGAATGGTCATGTCCTTAGGGACATGCATTTTCATTAACAAATTACTATTAATTATTATTTATGATGTGTTATTATTATTTATATTTGCATTATTTATATCTATATTTTATTCGTACAATTGCATTCCTCCTCAGAAAGCTTTGTCCTCAAAGCTTACTAATGAAAAGACTTGATGTCTTTTTCTTTTTCGAATGTCTTCTCGTTTTGGGACTATCATCTTCATTAATACAAGACGATATGATCCTTTTAGTGATAAACAAAATTGTCAAACTGAGAAGGGATATGACTGTCCTAGATTATCCTTCTGTGGAATCTTTCGATCACTGGAAATTTGTAATGAATTGTTATCTGAGGACTAGATTCTACAAACTGCAGTATTCCTTGGAACATAAATCTTTTGTTTATGTTCTAAGTGATATTAATATGTATATTGATTGAGAAGTTTAGTCTTATGATTCAGATGTCGATAATGAATTTTTCTGGTTGGACTTTAACTTATCATGTGTGTGGAATTTTTTTGATTTACTTCAAGTAATGTTGTTGTTGAATTGGCTACTGAATCATCACTTGGAATTTCCATTGTTTGAACTGAAACATATGAATATGTTTTAAATTTTATTGGTTTCCCATTTTCTTGAGTTGTGATATTGATTGGATCAATATTTGTTCCTTTATCTTCAACTTGGATTGATACTACTGGAGACTTCAATACTAAATTTTCTTCAGTAAGTTGTTCTAACTTGTCTTTTAATGACTTCTTGCCACTTTTAAGCTTATTTATTTGTGTGAGAATATTTTTTTTATGATTCCTTAGACATAAGCGTTTTTCATTTTCTGAATTGTAGACTTTATTCTTAGCATAATTCTCTTCATCTTTTAAACTTTTGATCTGTTTTAATAAATTTTTATTAAGGTTCTTTAAACTTAAAGTTTCCTCTTCTTGTTCTTATATGTGCTTCTTTGATTCCTTCTTTGTGGCCTTAGTCTTTTTGACTTGTGCAAATAAATTTCAACATGGTCTTTGAGGCGATAAATTTCTTTCTCATTTTCCATTACTTCCTTGTAATGTATGTCAACCAAATCTTTATATTCTCATTGTAATGTTTTCTTTTTTTGTCCAAGTTTGACTATTTTGTCTTTGTGATGATCTTTCGGCTATAATTTCTTGGTACACTAGATTACATCTTTTTGTAGGGGTGATGATGGGCTTTTATCTTACAATTTGGATTCCTCTTTCTTCATTTCCTTATTAAGATATGCATGTCGTCGCCCAAATATTGCCTTTAATTGTTCTATATCTCTTGCTATTGATTGTTTTTGTGCATCACTTAGAGATTCGACTAAGGTAAAAGTTTTGTAACATTTTATGCAAACTACATTTTAATTTCTAAATGACTCTTGACAATTAGAATATTCCTCTGAACAGGAAAAACATATTGAAAAGGAACTCATATTTTTTTCTCACTTCTTTTAACTTTATATAGAAATGTATTTAATTTATCTTTTTTTAAATACCTTTCTAGATAATAATGCTCCCTTAAAAATATGAACAAAATTTGGAAATTCAGCTTTTTTTTTTTAATATCTCCTTGAACTGTTACTGTATATATATAATTTTTTAAATTATTAAAAACCTATCAATTGTAATTTCTTTAAAATTTATTAAACTGTGAGAATCTTCACTACTTGACTTTATAAAATATAATTTTAATTTTTAAATCTTCTTAAATTTATTTTTTTTTTTTTTTTTCCAAATCAAACTTGCTTTATTTATATAAATTTGATATATTTCATATCATCCCTTTTGATTAAAACAAACAAATACCTTTTGAATTATTCTCCTTTCCTTTGCTTTCAATTTTTTTTTAATACAAAACTTTTTTAATTTAATTAAACTAATAATACATGGACTTCATTTATTTTCTTAAAAACAAAAGATAAATGTTTGTAACCTAATAAATTATCTTTTTTCTTTATAATTTTCCCCTTAATTGTCCCATTTCTTTATAGATTTCCCCTTAATTGGCACTCTCCTCACTATTTAGTTTATGTGGTGCCCTTACCACCCACATATAACCTTAATTATTAAGTGGCAATTGTGAAGGATTATATATCTCTTAAACATTTTGATATTCCACATTAACAAGGGCCTATCTCTTTTTTGTTTCCTTATACTTTTCTCTTTGTGAAGGGTTACGAGTGTGGGATCCTGAATGACATGGTGGTTGTAAATGGTGGTGGCTTGTCGAAAGGAATGCTTGATTTTTCTTCTAAGGTGATCACAAAATCAGCTAACAGATAAACAATATTGCCAAATAGCATTATTAATGCAGATTGGCGGTTGGGTATAAAGATATGATGCGGTCGTATCGAGAGGTTAGGTTTTTTGTTTTTGTTTTTTGGTCTCAATCCCACGTCATGTCACAAAAACTGTGATGGCTGCCCTCAGGCCCCGGTTACATGGAAACAAGAAATGAAAAGGTTTTGTTTTGATGAACCATAATTACGTCCTTCGTGGCTACTGTGCAATTGCTTGGCAAGGCGAACAACAAGGTGGAAAATTGATGGAACTATCATTGCTTGAATGGTGGTGGTTTTTGATGACTTTGGCAGCTCGGTGCGGTCAGGATGGTGGATGGGGATGGGTGCGATAGGCTGGGCTGACGAGAACAATTGTTTGTTGGCAGTCTGTCCAGTGGAGTGGGAAACAATGTGACAATTGTTTGTTGGCAGTCTGTCCAGTGGAGTGGGAAACAATGTGACACCATTGGGTTGTGGCTAGTATGGTTGTTGGCAACCAATTAAATTTATTTATTTATTTTAATTATTTTAATTTAATATTTCTAATATGGTATTTTTTGGTTTTTTTTTTTTATATAAAAATTTTTATTCTCTTTTTTTTTTTATTTCTATATATAATATTTTCATTTTCCTTCTTTTTTCTTTTAAATTATTATTTTTTATTTGTTTTTTCCTTTTTTCCTTTTTTCTTTCATGGCCAAGAACTAATTGGTGAAAATGGAGAAACTCCAACTTGTGTAGCAAAACACTTGAATCTAAATGGAAACGATGTTTACTAAAGTTTGATGGTCAAAGGCCGGACCAAACTCGCTCCGTGCACCGCGTGAACAACCAGAGGATCGAATAACTCTGATACCAATGTAACCAACACATTTCAGTTATGCTTTGATACCAATGTAATGAACAAAGTTTTTATACACAACAATAATTCTCAGAATACTTTTAAGACAAGAATATCCATTGTAGGACATGTTATTGTATATTTAATATTATAGAAAAAAGTGATATGAAATGATTAAAAATGAGGGTGAGGGCCTGCTTATATACCCTAGACAGGTGTCCCTTTATGAATCGTCATGTCCTTGGGGACTAATTTCTTCATTAGTTAATTACAAATTAATAGTTATAAGAAGAGCTTTCGCGTAAATCACATAAAAAAGACCTTGGTCGACGCGTTTCGAACCAACTAGTGTGGTTCATCGTCAAGACAAGTTGAAGAAACACATCCCACCTAGCAAGTTAAATAGACTGAGCAGAGACTCCAACGGCTACATAACGGCTATTAATTTCCTCATAATTTCCTCATGGGAAAAATGCTCCCCTTATTGACGTTTAGTTTTAGAAATATTGGCGTTTTCGTGAAAAGTTTGTTCAAAAGTTTTCTTAGTAGATCCTCATCAAATTGAAGAGATCCCATAAGCTTATTCACATACAATTGAGTTAAATAATTAGATTATTCAATAGCAACAACAACACCATCAAATTTTGTAGGAAGGTGTTATCCAGGAATAGTGTCCACTCGGATGCTGCTATTCCCACTAAGATGGGTGGCTATCTTAGAAACAAACAATAAAAGTCTACTGTCGTTTCCTTTTATGAAAATAGACGAGAGGAGGAACAAGAAGACAAACCTGAGTCTTGCGCTTGATTTCCTCTCATTCTTGATAGAGCTTCGCCGCTTCTTATTGTTTGCCCAACTTCAAAAGAACCTGTGGAATCACAACAACATACTACTATGCAAGAAACAAGGATCTAAATTCATAAATAATACAGGATGAGATGTGTATTAATCATATACATGCATATATAAACAAGTACACAAGAATATGGAAGGAAACAAGAATAGCTTTATTCAGATGAAAAGTAGCAAGAAGATTACAACCATGTGCTCTGACCCAGCATCATCCTCCAGCTAAGAGGCCCTTCTTCACCTCAAGCAAAGCTAGATCACCCAACACTGTGAATGTACATCAGAATACCAACAACACTTCTCTATAAGATACAAATTCTAGCCTCTGGATCTCTGTGATGAGGGATCCATATATAGATGATTACAGAGAGGTGAGTCATCTTTTGGGATCTTGATTAGTGTCTTCTCTCTGATAGTTCCTGCTTCCACTTGGAGAATGATGATCTCTTACTCATCCCTGGTCGAAAATGGAGTGGCAAGTGTCAGAGGGGAAGCTTATGGAAGATTCCATGATCTTCTACCTCGCATTTTTGTCCCTTCCATTTGTCCATTCCCGACCATCGCACCCTACAGAGGAGAAAAATAGTATGCATCGCACCCTGTACATTGGGGAGGTGATATGCATCGCATCCTCTACATTGAGCTTTCAATATGGTCCAGTTTTGACCATTTATGAGCAGTTTTCAGTGGAGAACTTCTGGGAGATGATGTAATCAGTTGACCTTGTTTCTTTAGGTAGTGAAGCAACACTTTTAGGGACTTAAGAACCCTCAGTTTATGGACATTTGTGATTGGGGTTGAAGTTCCCAAAAATTTCTATAACAGTTGCCCCCTAAACCATGAGGTCATTAATCGTTTTTTATGTCGGGTGAAATGCTTTACTATGAGGATCTGAAGTTTTTCTGAGCTGGGAGGCGACCTGTAATAAGATACAATACAATACATTATTTGACAACATTTTTTCATGATCTAGTTGAGGTGGGCATTCCCATGCTCAACTTTATAAACTCATTTTCATGTACATAGGACAGACTGATTATATGGACACATCATCCTTTGATTTGGATGATCATCTGTTCAGAAATGATGTACAATGGATGTTTTTATATTCCTAAATATATCGTAGCCTGGATGGATGAAACTAGATCCGGGGTTTTCAAACTCGGCCAATATTCACTCGGAGTACAAGTTGATCCATGTGAAAAATGTTTTGAAGTCGAACATGGAAAGACATCGCCTGATTACCAGCCAATAATGTAAGCTGTTAATAGGAGCGAGAGGAATAACCAATAATGAAAATGACCCTCAAGGTACTACAGTCCAATTTACATGGTGTGAAAAAGGACTTGATGTTGAATACCATGTAAAATCTCTCGGTTGAAGGCCATTGATGTAAACCTGGCGGCAGAAGTGAGAAACTTTCCATTGAGGCATGCAAGCTTCAAAGTACTGAAAGGGTTGTTCCTAAGTCAACTTCTTGGATAATGAGCTAATGTCGACAAGAAGCAACACATCACAAGAGGGCCTTAATGAATCCCACATCAATGACATGGAATGAAGCAAATGATTTTGGAGGTGAAAACAAACTGACGATATAGGGTTCGGGGTGGCGGTCATGAAGGAATGAAGCATGAATGTGTTGCAGTGGGTGAGACTTAGGTGAATTGTCTGAATGACTTCTCTTGAACATATCAGAGACACTGACGATGGATTGGTAGCGTTCACCCCAGAGATGGATGGCGTGATGAACCAATGGTGAAGACCAGTGAACAAAACAACCCAACCCGACATGGGGAAGGAAAGTGTCATGTTTAAGAGCGACTTGCTACCAATAAAGTTTCTTCTTGTTTTCTTCCCAATTTTCCCTCGTCATTGCTGACCAGTACCTCTTTATTTTTGTCAAGCTTGAGGAGGATAACATATGCTTGTTCTATAATCTTCCCTTTGGGCGAACCTGTCGCTATATTTTAGCGAGCCTGGCAACAGTGAAACTCGTTCTCGTCCTGTTGGATGAGTTTGTCACTATTTAGTTTTAACGAGTTTAAGGACAAAGATAACTCGGTCTCTTTCAATTTTTAGAGAGTCTGAAAGAAGCAGAAAGAAGACTCTAAAGATTCTTTTTCGTTGTATAATCCCTTAAGTCCAAAAAAGCGTAAAATAATACAAAAGTGATGAATTTTTGATAGTTTTAACGAGCCGAACAAGACAAGCACTCAATCGTTTTGTGTAATAATTCCTCAGGTTCAAAAAAATTAAAATCTAGAGGAGGGATAGCACTTTCAATTCCTTTTAACGAGCCGGAGA